>JARQWZ010002249.1:172500-195000 GCA_033150135.1 Gobio occitaniae | reverse complement strand
GGGGGAAAGCGTCCGTTCGGCCTCTCCAGCGTTCAGCTAAACCAGCCGCTCTGATGGGGGTGCGGAGACAGAATCAGGGGGAGAGAGAGAGAGAGAGTGAGAGAGCGAGGAAGAAGAGAAAGAGAGGGGGTCCATAGAGGACTGAACAATCAGACAATTTCAAGATCACGAAGCATTAAACCAATCCCGGCAGGGTACACTAATTAAACAGCCGGGCCCAGCACCGCCAACCAATCCCCACAGAGCAATTAAATCCATCCCCTCTAAAACACTGTGGAACCTGTCTGGGGAAAACCACAGAGAAAACATCAGATTCATCTGGAGAGGGGGAGAGGGGGAACTGCTAACTAGAGGAGCGAGGCTTTGTTCTACTCGTCCTTATTTCTGTTAAATCACTACATTCAGAAGCGGCCCATAAACGGATCTTACCTGGGGCCGAGCCACTGCTGTCTTTCACAACGCAGACATTCATATTAAAGAGTTCAGGAAACACTTCCCGACTGGAAAGGAGGAAGAACAACCGCCTGGAGCTGCTTAATAAACCGGCGGAGATGATGATCAGCGTGTCATCCGGCACAACCCATACGCCGGCTCACCGATCAACATCATCCCGGGATGAGCAACGGCTCCATCATCCGTCAAACGGCTCCTGGGCCACGGCGGATGACTTCCCAAATCCAAATTACATCGGAAAAGTCTGCGTAATACCGTCACTATCACCAAAGATCACATCTGTAATCCATATCAGCTTCCTGTTTCTTGCCATGTGCATTACGAGACTGAGGAACACAATGTGATGTGAACATTAAAGCTCTTGGAAGAGCCAACTTACTGAAATCATAATAAACTTATTATTATTATTTTTCTGACTCCAACTCCTCCTACAGCTTTAACTCTATCTATCTATCTATCTATCTATCTATCTATCTATCTATCTATCTATCTATCTATCTATCTATCTATCTATCTATCTATCTATCTATCTATCTATCTATCTATCTATCTATCTATCTATCTATCTATCTATCTATCTATCTATCTATCTATCTATCTATCTATCTATCATATAGAACCTTTTTTAAGAGTCTATCTATCCATCGATCCATCCATCCATCTATCCATCTATCCATCTATCCATCTATCTATCTATCTATCTATCTATCTATCTATCTATCTATCTATCATATAGAACCTTTTTTTTAAGAGTCTATCTATCCATCGATCCATCGATCCATCTATCTATCCATCCATCCATCCATCCATCCATCCATCCATCCATCCATCCATCCATCCATCCATCCATCCATCCATCCATCCATCCATCTATCTATCTATCTATCTATCTAAACTGCTAACTTAATATGTGAAAAAAAAAAGTTTGAAATATTTTGAGTTTATGCGTCCACAAATTGAAAACGCAATTCCTTTTTGAAAATTGTCCGCGACATCCTTCCGTACTAACGTAACATTTTGAATGCAATGCCAACAGATTTATTAAATTTATTCACTAGAGATGCGCCGGAATGAAAACTCTTGGCCGAAGCCGAACACCGAACGAGTTTAGATTTTTTTCCATTAATTTTGCCAATTTTTTCACCATTGCATAAATTAAATACTAAAAATGTGCTTTTTACTATTTTGTCTTGGTTTTTTTTAAAGAAAAATAAACTACAAAACTACAATTTAAAAATTAACACTGAACATTTATCATCATTCCAGCAGACATTATACAAAAAAAAGCACATTATAACTTAATATAAAAATAAAAATACTATAGGCTAAGCAGCGGCTCCAGCCAATCACTGAGGGTACTGTGACACATTTAACATTATTTACAATTTCACAAATATTTTGCAACAAATATTTTTCTATTAATCTATTGGTCTGCTTTTAATGGGCTCATTTTCCATCGGTCTTAGCACACGATGAACTACAGAAGAGTCGAGTTTTAAAGAGGAGAAATATGGAAACTCATTGGTCATTTTTGAGCGAGATGCTAACGGTCTAATCAGATTCAATGAGCTATGCTAAGCTATGCTAACAGTGCTAGCGCCAGACCCGGAGATCGGCTGAAAGAAAACGCTCAAACTCAACTGTTCAACTCTAGAGGAGACGAGAATGAGCCTGTTTTCACTAATAGTGGCGTTCCTTTAAACTACATTTAGCTACCATTGTTTGTTCCGCTAACATTATTCTCTTAGGTTAGCTTGCATTGACCAAGTGAGAGATTCAACGCGGCCATATTGAATGAAAGATCATCTTTCATTCATATAGCGGCGCTGGAGCCACGCTTGACGGAAGCTGAGACTGTAATGTCTGACATAAGAGACAGAGATTTTCCCCTTTAATATCTCTTAGCAAACACGATATATATGATCATCTGATGAACCAGAACAGACCCTTCATGCCCAACTGACACCAGTTCTTCCCACAGATCCCAAAGGTGCACCCGCTGCTCCGGCCACTTCCTAAAAGGTTTTGTGTTGTTAACTTACCGACAAATACATTTTTGTTTAATTTTAAAAGGAACTGTATGTAAGAAATGTATTTTAATGAATCATAAAATAGCCCTGATATGTCACTAGACATTAAGAAATCATGTTAATTTCAAATACTTATATCACTGACAACGGTCGTCCAGCCAGGATATTGTCATTTTAAAAGTGAAGTTGCAGCCCTCAACTGATGTTGATGTTGACATGTTGTGTTTTGGCCTGAAGCGCGACCCTCCACCTGTCGACCAATCACGAAGTCAGTAGTGTTTCTGCATTCGGGTTGCCAGCTCTGCTCTAGTTACCACAGCTGCAGCTACAAACTTTTTGGATAAACAATGTCTAACTTTACGAAACCTAAACGACCTCGTTATGAATCAGAAAAACATCGTGACAGTGTCCGAAATAAAACAAGGATTTGTATAAGAGATGCCTTTGAAAGATGGAGACGGCTGAAAACGGAGAATAATTTGAAGACTGATGCCAACGTTGCTAATTTTCTCCTGGACAGGTAAGGTTCATCTATGTTTGGCTAACTTGTACTTAATGTAAATGGACATTTCAAATATTCATGACAGTCGAACAAAGTTATGCATGTTCGTGCAAAGTAACGTTAGCTTAGCGCAGATGGAGGAGGTGGGTCATTGAATTGAAAAGGTAACGTTAAGGAATTGTTTGGTAAAGAAAAACGGCGAGTCGTCATTGCTAACATAAGTAATGCATTATCAGAGCCCGTTTCTCTGTCATTATGCTGAGACGCTGAGGAAAACAACATTAGCACGCCTATTATGGCAATGTGAAAACATATTTGAGACCGTAGCCTAACGTTACCTCGGTAAAAATTATTCCTCAATCGTTCTTCGCATATATAGTGGACAAAACATGCTGCAAGTGGACCTGGATGACCATTGCTAATGTTATTTAGCTTTGCTGTAATTTTACTATAGTATTTTTTCATGTAGGAATGTACTGTCACATACGAGTGTTCATATTTACGATTATATTTGGCTAATCGCCATTAGTACATTTTTGCGATTCATAATTACTTCACAAAACATCGCTTTTGAAGCATAAACATAATTGACAGAAAGAAAAAAAACGTTGTCACTTGCCATTGAAAGCTCCTGTAGCAGCTTACGTTCCTGCTGGATCCTGCAGCCTATCTGGCAACCTCGCGTCAGGGGAGGGGGAGAGGGGATACACCGCTCTACAGTCATTTGAAAGTGATTGCAGTACCAGTTTTGGCCACAGTCCTACATACAGCTCCTTTAATCAACATATTATATATAAATAACATTTTGATACAAGAAAAATGGAAAGAATACCCATTTATGAGGTCAAATGAACCCAGCGTTTAGTTTAAATCAGCGGACATTGGGTTAAAGTGTGCCACCCAGCCTGAAGGGTGAGTTTGACCCAGCGCTGGGTTGATTTCTCACCCTCGTCTGTATGGATGGGGTCCTTCAGTGTGTATCTCAGAGGGTTTATTGTTCTTCCAGCAGGAGAAATGTGGAAGTCTGATCAC
Source organism: Gobio occitaniae (assembly GCA_033150135.1). Lineage (NCBI taxonomy): Eukaryota > Metazoa > Chordata > Actinopteri > Cypriniformes > Gobionidae > Gobio > Gobio occitaniae. The sequence continues at coordinate 190,983 of JARQWZ010002249.1, read as the reverse complement.
TGTGAAAGAGAAAGCGCACCAGATCCCGAACGAGAGGTCAAGCTTTGATGAGGAAATGATCACTATTAGCGGCCATCTTTACACCTGACCATCTGTGTGTTTGTGTGTGTGTGTGTGTGTGTGATACAGGGGTTTATTCTAGTGCTCTTCACTGGATGGGAAGGGTGAACACACACACACACACACACAGGGCCTCCTTTATCCCTGAAGGGCAGAATGGACAATAGAGAGCTGAATTACGGTGACTGAAGAACTGGCTGATATAAAAGCAGAAGAGAGAGAGAGCAGAAGAAGAAGAATGGAGGGGATTCAATAAGGCCTCTGTAAAATGAACAAGAAAGGCCGGTGCTCAATACATCTGCCATCAGACAGTCAAAACAAATAAAGCGGGCCGGCGTACAGGTACACAGCTCAATATGGCCACACTGGCTCGGGCTTGGGCTGAACACACAGCTATCCTCCAGCAGATGAGCCATTATCTCTCTCTCTCTCTCTCTCTCTCTCTCTCTCTGGTTTATGGGGTCGCTATCGGGTTTACCCGGACGCAGAGCCGGGCCTTTACCTCGCTGGTGCGGTGGACTAATGTCTCCCCGAAGTTTTGTTAAAACCTCATTATTTACTGAAGTGCGAGACCATGGCCGTCCCCGAGAGCGAGCGCGCGGGTATTAATATGAAAATGCAGAGATTCATAGCCATGACGAACTATCAGACTCCAGCACGGATCGATGCGGGAAAAATTGAGGATCGGTGCTTTTGGGACGTCGTTAAGGATTTAGAGGAGGAACCGGCTTAAACAGGAAGTGTCTGTCACAGTGTGTGTGTGTGTGTGTGTGTGGCACCTCAAACACATGCGTGAGGTCAGAGGTGATCCGTCAATGCAAATCTCCTCATGTGTGGCTCTTATGACTAATTCATGCGGCGTCAGTGATGCCCAATTCACTAATAAATCATTCTGCTGATTCCTTTAATGATTCAGTTTAACTGCTCTGCAAAACAAGCTGAAGTTTAATACTTAGGGTTAGGGGTGTCGGAAATATTCATATTAGGAACAATATTTAGCTTTTTTAGACATTCTGATTAATAAAGAACAGAAAAATAGCATAACCTACAACCTAAATAACATTAAATAAACAGGAATAATCAGCAATTAATAAAAATTAAATGTAAAATGGAATTTGAGTCATTTTTTTATTTCTAAAATGAATCATTGAATCGGCTGATTCATTGAAACTGATTTTTATGATTACATTGAACCGAACATGCTGAAGTTTAATACTTCTATATACTAATATACTAAGAGTTTTGAAAATATTATTAAAACAATAGGAACAATAGACAACAGAGAATGGCATAACCTACAACCTAAATAAAAATAACCTCAAATAAACAGGAATAATCAGCAATTTCACTATGAAAAATAATGTCAAATGTCACAGTCATTCTTTTGATTCCAGCTCTCAAAAGAATCAGTGAATCGAGACTTTGAACCGAACACAAGCATGCATACAATATTATGTTTATAACTATGTTTTTTTTAATGTTTGGAACAATACAAATCTGAATATGACAACCTGAATAGAGTCAACCTCAAATAAACAGGAAAAATCAGCAATTTCTATATATATATTTATATATTACTACAAATATTTTACAACATTAGTCATTTCTCGCTGGAAATGACATCAGAAGTAGAAAATGTTGGTAAAAAAACGTACATTTACACACAAACTGACCAGCAAACGCAACTTTCGGACGGCATCTTTTTTTCCAGCTCAACTGTCACAGAATGGAAAGCACAGGATTGTGGGATATCAAAAGCAGCGAAGGATACAAATACGCCGCCTTCAAAAATCGATCAGATGAAGGGATCTCAGGAGACTAACATTAGATTCGGACGTGCCTTGATGCCTTCCTGCCTTGAAATGTGTCCAAACCAAAGTGTTCAAATGAATCAATCCGATAATGTTAGTTCTTTGAACAGGTTCAATTGATTCTTTTGTAAATGATTCAGCTGTACCAATTTGCAAAACAAACAAAAAATGCCTAGGGTTACGAAAATAAGTCTGCAACAATATTATTGAGAATATTATGACCAATATAATGTTAATAACAGGAATAGAATGAACGTAAAGTCACACTGGAAATTGAGATTCTTTTAATGAATGAATCGGTTCTTTGAACAGGTTCACTGAATCAAAGGCTAATCGCTCCCTAAACCCTCATTCACTATTCCCTACGTTATCCACTACTATATTTCACTTGAAGGAGTGAATGAAAACGAGTGTGTGAATATAATAAGTCGTGATGAATGAGTCCACTATGGTTTCGGACACCACTACAAATGGCTGTCCCCTCAAATAATGCCCTGTTTAAGGGTATAGGGGTCGATTTCAGGTTCAGCCAAAGTGTTCAAATGAGCCAATAATGAAAAGTAAAGCTTTCAGGCTGTTGTGAGGTTACTATGGTATAGCGAGGGGTTGCTAGGTGTAGAGTCTTACTGGTCCAAAGAGTAAACAAACTGTCCAATGCTAATAGCGTCAGTTTAACACACACACACACACACACACACACACTAGCGAGGCCTTGGCTTTGTGTAGTTAAAGATATAAGCCACCAACTATCAAAGCACAGCATGAAGGGTTAATCTTCAGGAAGAGTGGAGGTGAATGAGTGTGGACAGGTATGAAAATCCAGCCTTCGGAGGGTCACGGCGATTAGGGGCTGTTTTATGACAGACTCGTCGAGCACAAACCGGTTTATCATTCCTCTCCGCACGCTCGAGTATCCGCTTTGAAGTCTTGAGCGCTAATTCTACAGAGGAAGGTTAAACTGCTTAAATCTCGAGTCAGTTTCACTTCTCCTCTAATGTTGTCGGCGGAGCGGGAGGGGAACGTGACTCTGGGATCTTCACAACTCAATTTGCAGACACCGTAAAAGCCTTTTCTCTCCTCTTTGTTTCCGAAGGTTCAGAGAGAGAGAGAGAGAGAGAGAGAGAGAGAGAGAGAGAGAGAGAGAGAGAGAGAGAGAGATGGAGATGGATGAGAGATTGTTCTCTGTGAAGGGTGAGACATTAGGGTGCATACTTATGGAAATGTTTGTTTCTCAGCACAGGCGAAAGCTCTCTGTGGTTAATATGAGTTTATAATTGCCTAATTCGACACAGATTAGCTTTTGGAAACAATCTAATGACGGTCAGCACAAACACACACACACACGTACGAGTCGATTTCATTACGATTCACGTGCCTAATGGCCTCACACACGCTCCTCAATTAATGTGAGTCGGGACTCCAAACTCTTTAAACATTTTATGATTTTTCTTGCATTGTTATGAAGCACAACCTACACTGAGAATCAGTATTGAGCTGATGTACATCGCAGATCTTCTAACAACGGCGAAGATCATGACAGAAGAAAGCAGTTCATGCGTACAGTATCTATTAAAGCATCATATTTTACTGTCACGCATGAGTGCGGCTTTACCCGTCTGTAGTTTGTTGTGCTGCCAGCTAGTAAACGCTGCTGAGGTTTCCTCTCGACAACTGCGCTTTATCCCTGCAAATCCGTGCGCCTTGTAGAATATCTCTAAACCGTTTCCAGATCCAGCGTATTTGACAGCAACAATAACAGCAATAAACACAGATCCCCTCCGAATGAGGACAGAGTTGAAATGAGTCTTTTTCACGGCCAATTGGAGTTGGTTGAGGAAAAGCTCTGAGCAAACTACAACATGAAAGAAGCCACACACACACACACACACACACAGAAGAGTGACTGTCTGACAATATTACAGGCCTGTTTTGTGACATGCAAACACCTGAGTCATGCAAAACACAGCCCTGGACTCGAATACAATGAGCAACACAACCATGAGACTGACGCTACTCTACAGCTCTGTTTACACCTGGAGTTAAGATGCGTTTGGTCGACTGACGCTACACTACGGCTCTGTTTACACCTGGAGTTAAGATGCGTTTGGTCGACTGACGCTACACTACGGCTCTGTTTACACCTAGAGTTAAGATGCGTTTGGTCGACTGACGCTACACTACGGCTCTGTTTACACCTGGAGTTAAGATGCGTTTGGTCCACTGACGCTACACTACGGCTCTGTTTACACCTGGAGTTAAGATGCGTTTGGTCGACTGACGCTACACTACGGCTCTGTTTACACCTGGAGTTAAGATGCGTTTGGTCCACTGACGCTACACTACGGCTCTGTTTACACCTGGAGTTAAGATGCGTTTGGTCGACTGACGCTACACTACGGCTCTGTTTACACCTGGAGTTAAGATGTGTTTGGTCCACTGACGCTACACTACGGCTCTGTTTACACCTGGAGTTAAGATGCGTTTGGTCGACTGACGCTACACTACGGCTCTGTTTACACCTGGAGTTAAGATGCGTTTGGTCCACTGACGCTACACTACGGCTCTGTTTACACCTGGAGTTAAGATGCGTTTGGTCGACTGGCGCTACTCTACGGCTCTGTTTACACCTGGAGTTAAGATGCGTTTGGTCGACTGACGCTACACTACGGCTCTGTTTACACCTGGAGTTAAGATGCGTTTGGTCGACTGACGCTACACTACGGCTCTGTTTACACCTGGAGTTAAGATGCGTTTGGTCGACTGACGCTACACTACGGCTCTGTTTACACCTGGAGTTAAGATGCGTTTGGTCGACTGACGCTACACTACGGCTCTGTTTACACCTGGAGTTAAGATGCGTTTGGTCGACTGACGCTACACTACGGCTCTGTTTACACCTGGAGTTAAGATGCGTTTGGTCCACTGACGCTACACTACAGCTCTGTTTACACCTGGAGTTAAGATGCGTTTGGTCGACTGACGCTACACTACGGCTCTGTTTACACCTGGAGTTAAGATGCGTTTGGTCGACTGACGCTACACTACGGCTCTGTTTACACCTGGAGTTAAGATGCGTTTGGTCGACTGACGCTACACTACGGCTCTGTTTACACCTGGAGTTAAGATGCGTTTGGTCGACTGACGCTACACTACGGCTCTGTTTACACCTGGAGTTAAGATGCGTTTGGTCGACTGACGCTACACTACGGCTCTGTTTACACCTGGAGTTAAGATGCGTTTGGTCGACTGACGCTACACTACGGCTCTGTTTACACCTGGAGTTAAGATGCGTTTGGTCGACTGACGCTACTCTACGGCTCTGTTTACACCTGGAGTTAAGATGCGTTTGGTCGACTGACGCTACACTACGGCTCTGTTTACACCTGGAGTTAAGATGCGTTTGGTCGACTGACGCTACTCTACGGCTCTGTTTACACCTGGAATTAAGATGCGTTTGGTCGACTGACGCTACTCTACGGCTCTGTTTACACCCGGAGTTAAGATGCGTTTGGTCGACTGACGCTACTCTACGGCTCTGTTTACACCTGGAGTTAAGATGCGTTTGGTCGACTGACGCTACTCTACGGCTCTGTTTACACCTGGAGTTAAGATGCGTTTGGTCCACTGACGCTACACTACGGCTCTGTTTACACCTGGAGTTAAGATGCGTTTGGTCGACTGACGCTACTCTACGGCTCTGTTTACACCTGGAATTAAGATGCGTTTGGTCGACTGACGCTACTCTACGGCTCTGTTTACACCCGGAGTTAAGATGCGTTTGGTCGACTGACGCTACACTACGGCTCTGTTTACACCTGGAGTTAAGATGCGTTTGGTCGACTGACGCTACACTACGGCTCTGTTTACACCTGGAGTTAAGATGCGTTTGGTCCACTGACGCTACACTACGGCTCTGTTTACACCTGGAGTTAAGATGCGTTTGGTCGACTGACGCTACACTACGGCTCTGTTTACACCTGGAGTTAAGATGCGTTTGGTCGACTGACGCTACACTACGGCTCTGTTTACACCTGGAGTTAAGATGCGTTTGGTCGACTGACGCTACACTACGGCTCTGTTTACACCTGGAGTTAAGATGCGTTTGGTCCACTGACGCTACACTACGGCTCTGTTTACACCTGGAGTTAAGATGCGTTTGGTCGACTGACGCTACTCTACGGCTCTGTTTACACCTGGAGTTAAGATGCGTTTGGTCGACTGACGCTACACTACGGCTCTGTTTACACCTGGAGTTAAGATGCGTTTGGTCGACTGACGCTACACTACGGCTCTGTTTACACCTGGAGTTAAGATGCGTTTGGTCGACTGACGCTACACTACGGCTCTGTTTACACCTGGAGTTAAGATGCGTTTGGTCGACTGACGCTACTCTACGGCTCTGTTTACACCTGGAGTTAAGATGCGTTTGGTCGACTGACGCTACTCTACGGCTCTGTTTACACCTGGAGTTAAGATACGTTTGGTCGACTGACGCTACACTACGGCCCTGTTTACACCTGGAGTTAAGATGCGTTTGGTCCACTGACGCTACACTACGGCTCTGTTTACACCTGGAGTTAAGATACGTTTGGTCCACTGACGCTACTCTACGGCTCTGTTTACACCTGGAGTTAAGATACGTTTGGTCCACTGACGCTACACTACGGCTCTGTTTACACCTGGAGTTAAGATACGTTTGGTCCACTGACGCTACACTACGGCTCTGTTTACACCTGGAGTTAAGATGCGTTTGGTCGACTGACGCTACACTACGGCTCTGTTTACACCTGGAGTTAAGATGCGTTTGGTCGACTGACGCTACTCTACGGCCCTGTTTACACCTGGAGTTAAGATGCGTTTGGTCGACTGACGCTACACTACGGCTCTGTTTACACCTGGAGTTAAGATGCGTTTGGTCCACTGACGCTACACTACGGCTCTGTTTACACCTGGAGTTAAGATGCGTTTGGTCGACTGACGCTACACTACGGCCCTGTTTACACCTGGAGTTAAGATGCGTTTGGTCCACTGACGCTACACTACGGCTCTGTTTACACCTGGAGTTAAGATGCGTTTGGTCGACTGACGCTACACTACGGCCCTGTTTACACCTGGAGTTAAGATGCGTTTGGTCCACTGACGCTACACTACGGCTCTGTTTACACCTGGAGTTAAGATGCGTTTGGTCGACTGACGCTACACTACGGCTCTGTTTACACCTGGAGTTAAGATGCGTTTGGTCGACTGACGCTACTCTACGGCTCTGTTTACACCTGGAGTTAAGATGCGTTTGGTTGACTTCAAAAGGCAAAAATAGACCATAATTATTGCATAAATATTAAAAAATACCATCAAATCATCTCAAAATACAAAATTAAAAAGAAAAAATATTATTGAAGAAAAATAAATTGCATTGGTTTTACTGGGGTGGAGGAAGTTTAATTTTTAGGTGTCCGGTCACTAATGAGCGGGAAGATGCAACCCCTAAACGAAGAGCACCAGAGGGTTAATAATGTTATGAACGGACATTCAATTGTATAAAAATGAAAATATAAATATTTTTGCAAGATTCACAGTCTGTGAAAAGGGTTATTACCGAACACTCCTGACGCCCAAAACCATCAAACTAACAGACACAGGAACTCAAGTCAACCTATGCATTGTTGCATTATAAATGAAGTCAAGTGTGCATTGCATCACATCGTGCGTGTTTCTCTTTCAGGTCAACGCCAGTCACGATTCGAAGAGAATAACCAAACCATCCCTTAATACAACGGGGCCGCACGCATTGGGGAGTGTTTGTGTCATAGATGCCCATTCAACTGGACAAGGAGAAAGTTTAATATGCTAAAATATGACATGAAAGACAAATTAGGACAGAAATACACACTCTTTGTTTTATACTTTAGATCCATTTTGGTCACCAAAGCTCTGGGACAAAAGAGGACAGTGTGTTTGCACAGGGATCCTGTTAGCCTGCTCCCTATTGGTCAGATCTGTCCTAAAAGAGACTAGCTGAGACCTTTTGGCCTGTCCTTTCCATGAGCGCCCACGGAAATGCCATCTGGCTGGTGTGAATTATTACCACAGCAACGGCCATGTGACCCGAGACCGGTGGAAACCAAGGTCACCCAAACCTGTAGCCGGTCTATGTGTGTGTCATCTCTTTTATATGAGGTTAGAAGAGCCGGTCCGTTCTTACGAGGACATGTCGGGTCACTCAGGAGACCATTAAACATCATTCTCAGGGCTTTATCATTAGCACAACACAAAACTAGCACACACACACACGTTATAAGAAGTTAAAAGAAATACAAATTAGAGCTATAATATTACATAATATAATATTGAAACTATGAATGTGCATGAAAATATAATTCTAGTGTTGTGTGTTAAATATTTAATATTTGTATTAATATTATAATAAAACTAGTAATTGTCATAAGATATAAGTGTGTATGTATATATATGCTGTCAAACCCATTAAATGACACCTAACATAAAAGTTTGTTAATATATACACAAAGTTTTATCTCAGATACGATGAATCGATTTGACAGCATATATAAGAAGTTAAAAGAAATAAAAATTAGAGCTATATTACATATATAATAAATAATATAATACTGAAACTATGAATGTGCATGAAAATATAATTCTAGTGTTGTGTGTTAAATATTTAATATTTGTATTAATATTATAATAAAACTAGTAATTGTCATAAGATATAAGTGTGTATGTATATATATATGCTGTCAAACCCATTAAATGACACCTAACATAAAAGTTTGTTAATATATACACAAAGTTTTATCTCAGATGCGATGAATTGATTTGACAGCATATGTATATATTTATACACTTCCAACTATTTTTAACTATAAAAACTGTAGCAAACAATCTTTCACATCAACACATGAAGCTCATCCATTCATTTGAGCATGTCAGTGAGAAGATCAGCACAAACACACACACTCTCATCGGAGGATGCCGAATATTCCCTGGTATGAACTCTTCCCAATGAGAGCCGACGGCAAGGCTTGCTCCTGAGGGAATATCCCTGAAACACCTCGGAGATTAATGGGAACGCAGGAACTGCTGTATGAAATGATGTAATTTGAGAGCAACCAAAGCGACAGCCATAAGCCACAGACCCCAGCGAAAACATCATCTGACACGGCCAGATGCTCCGCTACAGACCAACACAGACAAAGAGGGCCATAAATCAGCTGTCAGACGCAGACCCCCTCCCAAACGCATGCGAGAAAACACACTTCCAGGATCTGCCATCTTTTCTCTTTCCCCCATCCTGATGTAGGGAGTCCAAGTTCAAGAGTGGGTGAGGGGCCCTCGGGGGACGTCCCTCAGGGGCCACACGGGACAATAACAAAGACCATCACAGCAGGTCTTAGACACCGTCTGACCAGATCCAGAAATGAGTTAACACTGATGGCTTTAAATATTTAACAGAACACGCAAACTTAACATCTCTTACCACTCCAGACGAATGCAAGCTCTGAGCTCATATTTATAGATAACCTTCAGATGATGCTTTATGAAATTAGTCTTCTCAATCAATGCGTTTTAAGAGTTTTCAACGCAATCCGTGCAAAATGCAACCATATCAAATGATAATCGGTAATGTTTTTAAAGACGTCTCTTCTGCTCATCAAGCATTTGATACAGTAAAAACTATTATTATGAAATATTACAATTTAAAAATCACTGTTTTCTACTTGAATACATTTTCATCATCATTCCTCCAGTGATCCGTCAGAAATCATTCTCATATGAGGATCAACACACATTTATGATTATTATCAGTGTTTGTAGAAACCGTGACGTGTTTTTTTCAGGACTCTTTGATAAATAGAAAGCAGGGCTGCACGAGTATGACAAAAATCATAATTGTCGATTATTCCTTTGAATTTGTAATCGCGATTATCAATGATTATTCTATAGCATTAAGCCTTGAAAGTCAAATATACATTGGTTTGGTTTCTTCAAATAAAAAAAGTAAAAATAAGCGTGATATACTAAAAATAAAAATAAAAGCAATGGGGAAAAAACTTAGGATAACCTGAACACATTAAGCACACAGAATAATATAAGTGGACTTTTTTTATTTTTTGTAATTGCAATGACATTTTATTACATAATTGTGGCATCCGTAATTGTAATCACGATTACAAATTCGATTAATTGAATGATATTAATAGAAAGCAAACGCATTTATTTTAAATGAATCTTTTGTAACATTTTTGATCAATTCAATGCTGAATAAAATATTACAAAACATTCTGACCCCACACTAAAATCCAGAGCATCCACACAATTCTCACATGCATTAATTAAATCACTTCTACACTGTAAAAATATATATTTAAAAAGTAACTGGTTGCCTTTGAGTTAATACAATGAACATTTGAGAATCGACATCAGCCTTTCTTCAAATATTATTAAAAGATTTTGTTAGCATATTGCGTAATTGTGTGTTTTATCTGTAATAATGCAGTGTGCTGTTTTCATGATTTATCACAACATTTTTTATTTATTTATGTGGTTCAGATACAATAATGTTTTGAGTTTCTATTTATTAAACCAATTTCCTTCAGTGTATTAACTCCATCTAATTTCAATGAACTCAAAATTAAGGCAACCAGGTTACTTACTTTTTTAAGTTAAACCAACAATATTTTTGTACAGTGTACAAACTAAACTCAGTTTTGGACTTGAGAAGCTCCAGTGAAAGCTGCTGCGGAAGCATTGGGGCTGCAGGTGAGCTCATCAATAACCTGAAGCAGGTGTGACCCAGACTAACTCCACACACACGCGGGATTCATGAGGAATCAGACAAGGCTGTGCACTTTCAGCGGCTGATTCAGAATGACAGATGCATTTAGACTGAATGAAATCTGACAACTTAACAACTTTAAAAACCAAAAGATCACAGAAACCCTTTTGTCCTGCCACTGGAGACAATGAGAAGCACGACTCAATATTCAGATCATCGGTTTACACTTCCACATCTCCTCAATCTACTCTTGATTCGAAATATTCTGAGCACAATGCCATCTGATATTTATCTCCGTGAAAACATGTTTGCTCTGCCTGTCCATGGACAGGCTCAGGGTTTGGATAAGCTCAATATGGACGGTGCGATCCGAAATAATACAGAATGAGAGAGACCCTCCAACATCAGCCTACACGAGGAGCCCTGCTTTAGAAAGGCTTGAATAAAAATCGGCCACACACACACACACACACGCAGACAGATCTGATTCCTCTCCGGCTTGGCTTGGCATGCTCTTGTCATTTCTTATGTTACAGAACATCAATCATAGGGCTGAGTCTGTGCCCTTGCACTGGCCGCGGCTGATTTACAAACATTAGCAGGGAATGCAATTACACAGTCCGAGAAGCGCAAGCCGTCGCCAGCGATCTGGATCTGGTTCTGGTTCTGCTGTGGATGGAGCGTACACACTGAAACCGGAGCGCACCATTAAAACCATTACATCGTGTCCAGCAATAATGCACAAAATACTAACAATGCCAAAGGGTCAATCATATTATTTGTTATTATTGTTTTTATTAAAACCTGACCATCTCTTCTGTTAGCATGTTGGGTGTAACCACTCTAAAAATATATATTTATTCTATAAAATATATAGTGTCATTACATACACACGCAAAACTTTATGTATGATAATGATTTTAAATCAATTTTTTTTTTTTTACATTTCCAAGACAAAATATGTTTAAAAAAACTCACAATTTCTTCAATAACAATGACCCTGAAATCATAAGTCACTTTGCAGGCAATGCATGTTGTTATGAATTATAATACACAATAACATCATATGCAATGTTACACGTTTGAATGCACATTTTAAGACGATTTAAAGCCGTTTTCAGGTTCAATAAAACTACTGTTGATGAATATAGTACACACAAGGCATAACATAACACACGAGCACAGAGTAAATATGCATTTTATGCCGGGAATACTCACTATTAAGTCGCGTCATAATACATAAATAAACTTTCCTTTAACAGAAACTCTGACGGCGCTCCGTGTCATAATTACTGGAGCACACTAATACAGTCAACACGCGAGAGATGGATAAATACATCAGCATTAAGTGTTTTAAAATATATCAGCTGTTTATTTGATAAAGTCTGAGGTGAAGCACAAACCGGCACTGGACAGAGCGAGCCGCGCGCGCGTCCGCGTTCCGCATTTCTATCACAATAAAACACATTAGCCTGATAAAAAGTTCAAGTCCACAACTCGGAAAGGCATTAAAAGTTTCCGTTTCCAACAAAGCTCGAGTGTGAAGCGTTCGGATAGCGTGAAACGCGCCGTTAAAGCGCGTCGGTGTGCGCGAGGCTGCCGCCGCTGCTCCTGCGCGCTCCTGATCAATGATTGAACCGAACAAAAGGCAGAAGAGGATCAATTACTAATAACTATCAATGCAACACCACCATCCCGTCCCTCTAAAGTCCCCAAAAGAGAAAACGCGTGAAATGTAAGGTGCATTAGCGCGTGTAGGATCGCGTCGTGTGAAAAAGGTGAGAAATAAGACCAACCTGAAGCCGCCGGAGATCAAATTTCTTCCAATATTGAAACATCGATCCCACATCGGCGGCCATCTTGAGCACAATATTCAAGAGCGGCTACAATAAATATATGGGCTGGATTCCCCCCGTTAAACAGCGTTGACGATTACACTCCACATGGAAAAAAAAATGTTAGGAAAATAACAGTTGTGGGAAAACTAGACGGGACGCGCCGCGCGCGCGAGAGCACAGATGCGATATGAACGGAATATAGATGCATATGGATGCATTAGTGCAGCTCGCGGGATTGCACTTGATTTTGGGTTTGGTAAAGTTATCAATACTGACGTAACGGGTTGATCAATAACGTCTGGGAAGCGCAAGGAGGACCGCGAGCAACCAATGCGCGCCGCCAGATGTTAGATGCGTAAAATCATTACATATCATTAATGAGCCCATATAATGAGATCTGCAACTTTAGCTCAATAATGCGCAATGCATGCTATATAAGGAGTGGACGCTTTGGGAATGTGTTAATAGCGTCCTCGTGAATAATGCGTGGATGATGCAAAACAACTTAGATGTGGTAAATATTGTAAAGCAGCGTAAAATGCACGCGCTAAGTTATAAAGAGATCCGCGGCTCTGCGATGGGAATGTGTGTCATTGACTTCTCACAGATGCGTTTTCTCTTATAAAGTGCACAGACGGAATAAAAGCACAAATGTTATTGGGATCAATGCGCGGTCTGAAGTTCTGCTCTCACGGTAACGCGCGCGCGCGCTCCCTCTTGTGGAGCCCTCGCTATTAGTAGCACATTTTGTCCAAATCACATCTGTATTATTCTAATATTGCTGTGACATAAAGAAAACCATCCAGAGCAAGACTCCGAGGAAGCTCTTAATGACTACAGCTTTTATTTGGCAAACTTTGTTTATGGGTGTTTGACGTGTGTGTGTGTGTGTGTGTGTGTGTGTGTGTGTGTGTGTGTGTGTGTGTGTGTGTGTGTGTGTGTGTGTGTGTGTTCCAGAGATCAGTGTAATAATGTGTGAAGATGAAACTGTTTAAGAGGTTAAACTGCTCCGCTGCTCGGACTGCGAGCAATTACCACTGAGCACATCTGTCATTCTCCTCATCGCTGGTAAAAACACACGCAAGTCTATTTTTAAGTAGGAATGTATTTGCACTTTGTAAGCCACCTACGGGGAATATAAAAGGTGCTTATTAAAAGTTTCTGTTTTATTGCTTTTTATTTATTGCTTCAGGGGGAGAAAAGACTGCATCGGTCTTATAAGAAAGGAATAATATATCTTGTTTTGATATGGCTCAGTGTTGAATTTGAAATTTAAATCAGTTCTGATATACAAGCCTGACGCACCAACACTTATTACTTTTGTTCAAATCTAAATATGCGGACATTTGGAGGGAGCAAAGACTGGGATTATTGGGAACAGAGCAGTGGGGGATTTCCACGAAGCTCAAGCGGTGTGGTTTGGTGAAAAACACTGAAGATTAATGTCTGAGACGAAGAAGATGAGCGGTAAAAACAACCTCACAGGTGATCTAATGTGTGTTCGGATGGACGTCGTGTGTGTGTGTGTGTGTGTGTGTGTGTGTGTGTGTGTGTGTGTGTGTGTGTGTGTGTGTGTGTGTGTGTGTGTAGTGGCCTAGATACACATGAGTGTTTGACTAAGCTGGGCTGGAATATGATTCCAGGAATATGTGTGTGAGAGCTGAACTCTGATATATTGATCCGCTGGAGAGCACAGGCCCTGGAACAGAAGCTGGCTGAGATTGCCACCAGGTGGCCGGAATGATTTCGCATCTCAACACTATTGCTGCGTCCCAATTCGCCTACTTATACTACGTCCTAAAAGTATGTACTGTTTTTGTGAAGAAAAAGTACATACTTTTGAGTGTGTAGCAGAAGAGTATGCAAGCTTTGGGACTACTTCGTCATCTTTAACGGACTCTGTTGCTTATTTACGTGCGTCCCGTCACCGTTTAAACTGCCCTGTCAATCATCGTCACAGTTCAAATCCTCCACATTCAATTTAATTTCCTACCGTATCGGAGAGAAATGTAGTCGCTCGTTGATCTGCCATTCGTGGGTCTTTACTGCAGAGACTCCCCTCATGTGTTTGCAAAGTTAATGGCCAAACGTATCATCACAAACGTTCTCAATGCTGCTGCAGGTGAAATATAATGTTACTAACATTGAATTAATATATTTTTGTCAGGTTAAATACTGATAATTGCTCACTCAAACCCCTTTATCTAATCCTCTCTACTTAACCGTCAGACTCGCGTAACCGTCAAGTTTGTAGTTCTTTAACACTTTTTATCCGCGTTTGTAGTTCTAATCGAATCCTCGTCCATCTCGCAATGGGTTGTGGGCAATATCAGCCGTTAGAGTGCGCATCGATCTGCACTTCGAATTCTGACCGGAAATAGTAGACCATCCGTGAATCTTTGGAATACTCTTTTCAACATACTACGATTTGGGACATACTAATTCTTTTTTCGAATACTATTTAGTACGGATAGTATGCGAATTGGGACGCAGCACATGCCCTTGATTTAGTTTTCGGCTCTACTAGTACAGGTTTTCATGCTTGAATGTTCAATAAAACCCGGTTTCACAGACAGACTAAAGTAGCCTGATCCTACCAGACTCTCTACACTTCATTTGTTCAGAGAGTCTCTCCATTGATCAGCGTTCACTTCCTTGAAGACGGGAACTCTAGTTCTAGTTTAAAACTATTCTGGATCTGCCCAGAGCCGCTCTGGATCTGGATCCGTCCAGTTTTGGGGAAAGTTACTTTGAAAAGTAAAGCATTACAATATTGCGTTACTCCCTTAAAAAGTAACTAATTGAGTTACTTAGTTACTTTTTGAGAAAAGTAATGCGTTACGTTACTTTTGCGTTACTTTTTCTCACCTGGGCTGGGCTTGTTTTTGTTTTGTTTTTATAACAAAAAGTTATATTATTGTGCAACGGTAAAGACCTCTTCTTACCAAAATGTAAATAATAATCCCCAGGCTGAGGTAAAAATGCAGATTCCCTCATGAACACTAGAGGGCGCAGCTCTGGATAATGTAGAATAGGACGCAGGAGAAAAAAGTTTTACCAATAAAAACATAATCTAGTCATTTTCATCATCAAAGGTCAGCAGCAAAACATTGGTCAATTAAATATAAAGGTAGATTATGCATAAAAAAAGTTGTTTTATTTAACATTTAATTATTGGAGAATTCTGATTTTGCATTTGACTGATTTTATTCATTTTGAGGAGGACAGAATCTTTATTGTGCAAGTGAGATAAATAAATGCTCACATTTAGTCTAGAACTACAATAACCATCATGTTCACACACACACACACACACACACACACACACACACACACGCCTCTGCACTAACTCTCAACATGAGGACAGGAGAGCTGTCAGTCAAACTAATGTGAAAATGTAACTCAGATATTTTGTTGTAAATTTGAAAAGTAATGCGTTACTTTACTAGTTACTTGGAGAAAGTAATATTATTACGTAACTCAAGTTACTTGTAATGCGTTACAACCAACACTGGTGACCCGTTCGCCTCTGTTTCTCACATGGAGGTCCGTAAATAACTGCATATTGTGCAGATCCTCAGTTATAAAACCCAAACCTCGTGCATTGGGATGGTGATTTACTCACAGTGGAGAGTTGTGTGA
Source organism: Gobio occitaniae (assembly GCA_033150135.1). Taxonomy (NCBI): domain Eukaryota; kingdom Metazoa; phylum Chordata; class Actinopteri; order Cypriniformes; family Gobionidae; genus Gobio; species Gobio occitaniae. Next base: position 174,838 of record JARQWZ010002249.1, on the reverse strand, counting down.
TGGGGAACGGCTGCTCACGTGCTCCATAACATGATTGTGCTGTAAATATAATATCATATGCTTGGTATGATAAGAATAAATGCTGTTGTTAATAACGACCCAGTTCAAATGTTCACGTGCTTTTCTTCTGTTTATTTTTTGAGCGGTGATGAAATATATCGCTCTTGTAAACACAAGTCTAGAAACGCCTCCAAATGACAGCAAAGCGCAGCCGTACGGTGGCCTGCAGGGGTCAAACAGGATATAAACAGTGAATTCTGAAGTGATATATTCTTGAAAACTCAGAATCACACTTTCCCTGAACCCTGTGGGGAGGAGGAACACAACATCACGGACACCAACAGAACTCAGCAGAGTGTTCTTGCTCCGGCTATAACTTCTGGATACTCGGCAGCGGAGCCACGACCGAATGAACGGCTTCACTCGCATCTTTCTCCTCCGCCATTACTGAACTACAACTCAAACTAGCACCAGTGTTGCCAACTCTCGCGAGACAAATAAGCAACCGCAGCTTCAAAAACAAGCCCAATATTATTATATTATTTATTAAATGAGCCTGCAACATATTAAACTGAAACCTCTCGGAGTTTGAAAAGCAAAAACAGATGTGATTTTACAAAAATCATCAAATTGCAATAAAGGACACGCAATATCCTCCGATCAGCTGTGAACAGAAGAGGAGACGGAAAAAGAGAAAAAGTGACATGAAGGCCAATTATGGGGACCCATAGTCGGAGTTAGTGCACACATATTAGGGGCAGTGAGTAGTGAACACACACACACACACTGCAAACCTTGAAAAAGATAAGCCCTACTTCTCAATGTGCACACTATCTGCCCTAAATACTATTGAAAGTGATTAATGTCACACACTATTTAGGATGGATAGTACGCACATTGGGACACAAGCACTAAGGGAGCGCTGCAATATAGCCACATATTTATAATAAAATAAATTCGAACCATACCTACTGTTATTATTAGTAGACTTGTTTTTTTATAATAGCCTGTAATTTTAAATACATTACAAAAATATTTTCCCTGTTTCCTGTCCATCTCTGTCCATCTCTGCAGGTGGCATGGTTTGTAAAAATGTATACGTCTATTTGAAGTCTACTAACTATCATTACGTGCATTTATAACGTCACACACCTGCACGCTGAACGTGATTTTTCTCCAGTGAGGGGGAGAAGGAGGCGGGATATATGAGGACGGATTACAGCACTTGTATCATAGCACTGATTGGCTATTAGCTGTGAGAAGACAGTGTCAGTCAATGTATTGGACAAAACAGTGACCATAAATGTAAAGAAACGAAGTTGCTTATTATATTTTCCTAACAAGCAACCACATTTTTTAAAATAAGCCCAAAAAACCGCGACTCTTGATTTTTAACGCGACTTAGAAGCCCAAAGTCGCGTGTTATACGCAGACTTGACAACTATGACTAGCGCACGACATCAACGCCATCGCTCTCAGCCACGCCCTCTGTTCTCTGATTGGACCGGTTAAAATCTGTTCGGAGAGAACCTGAGAATATACCGCAATCCCAGACGGAGAACTGAAGGAAAATGAACATTGAGCAGAAGTACGGAGGAGGGCGGAGCCAGGCTGAAAGCAGATCTTAAAATATTTCAGTGCCATTGGGTTTTTTTCTAAGGCATGTTTATAAAAGCAACCTTAATGTCCTAATTGAACTACACTGCAAAAAAAAAAAAATTGCTACCTTAAATTTTTAAGTACAATCAACTTTTGTTTAAAGGAACGCCACTATTAGTGAAAACAGGCTCATTCTCCGACTCCTCTAGAGTTGAACAGTTGAGTTTGAGTGTTTTCATTCAGCCGATCTCCGGGTCTGGCGTTAGCACTGTTAGCATAGCTTAGCATAGCTCATTGATTATGATTAGACCGTTAGCATCTCGCTCAAAAATGACCAAAGAGTTTCCATATTTCTCCTCTTTAAAACTCGACTCTTCTGTAGTTCATCGTGTGCTAAGACCGACGGAAAATGACAAGTTGTGATTTTCTAGGCCGATATGGCAGGAACTATTCTCTCATTCCTGCGTAATAATCAAGAGCTGTGAGCCGCCCCATGAGTGCAGCGGCGCAGTGATATTACACAGCGCCTGAAAACAGTCCCAGCGTGAGCCGGTCGTCCCGTTGGTTACAACCAATACGCTTATAGGCCGTTTGTCACATCCCTGAAATACGACCCACAGGAGTGTTTACTAAAGACACTTTCATTTTAACGCTTTGTTTCATTTTATTTGCGTCATATTTCGGGTTTTGCGTAGCTCAATTGACAGAGGATTGCAAAATAATCATGTGATCATGCAAT
>JARQWZ010002249.1:85000-165000 GCA_033150135.1 Gobio occitaniae | reverse complement strand
TCTCTCGCACTCTCTCACACACTCTCACACACTCTCTCACACTCTCACACTCTCTCGCACTCTCTCACACTCTCTCACACTCTCACACTCTCTCGCACTCTCACACACTCTCACACACTCACACTCTCTCACACTCTCACACTCTCACACTCTCTCACACTCTCACACTCTCTCACACTCTCACACACTTTCACACTCTCTCACACACTCTCTCACACTCTCTCACACACTCTCTCACACTCTCTCACACTTTCACACTCTCTCACACTCTCTCACACATCCCTCAGATTCAACACTTCCATCCTCACACACATCCTGAATGTGTGTGTGTGTGTTGTAAATGTGGCGATGGTTCCTCTAGATCAGACTCTATTCCTCGTCTGTGATTGGTCAGAGCCTCTGAAGCCCTTCCTCTGAAACTGCAGTGATTTGGACCTTCAGCCGTTGGTTCCCATTGAAGTCCATTATGAGACTGTGTCCATAAATCCTGGAATGTTTTCCCCATAATTTTAGGGCTTTGGGTTTGTTACAAAGTGCGAAGGAGGGTTGACGGATAAAGTATTAATTTCTTTCTAAAATAACTATTAACTACAACTTTTGCCTCAATAAACCCATAATTACGGTTTATTAATAGTTAGTAAGGAAGTTGGGTTACACTTTATTTTAAGGTGTCTTTGTTACACGGTAATTATACATTTAAGTACTGAGTAATATTAAGTTATTAATGTACTTACCATATTTGGTTTAGTTGCATGTACTTATGCATAATTTACAGTTATTACTATAGTAACTACATACACTGTAAAATAAAGTAGTTGTTGCGTTTAGGTATCAGGTGGATCATGGATATGATCATGCATTAATATGTGCTTTATATAATAAACAGATAATATCCTGTGATATGCGTAATAAGACACTATTAATAGTGAGAATTGGACTCTAAACTAAAGTGTTACCAAAAACTGTATGTTTGATTGGTCATGTTGAAGTTCTCCAGAAGTTGTAAAGAGTGTTCTGTAATGTGTTGTTGCAGGCTCCCAAAAAGGCGAAGAAGCGTTCAGAAGGAGCCAACTCAAACGTCTTCTCCATGTTTGAGCAAGCGCAGATCCAGGAGTTCAAAGAGGTACAAACCCAGAGCTCCACTGACTCTAATTGCTGTGACAATTGTCTTCATCCCGACTCTTTCTCTGTGATATTGAGCAGAGATTCCCGTATGTGACTTCAATATGTCAGTGCTCATCATAGCTGGTGAATAATTCAGAATGTGTCAGTAACGATTAGCACAGTGGAGTGATTTACACCCTGAACACACACACACACACACACACACACACACACACACACACCAGCAGGCTGTCAAGCCCCTGAAACTTGTGTGGAAAATGCAGCAGGACAGACGCTCTCTCTGGTCTCAAAGCGGCTGTGAAAAGATCACGACAAACGGGATAAGCATGAGGCTGATCCGAGATGGCAGTGATGAGAACGTGCGGACGAATGCTCTCTCTCTCTCTCTCTCTCTCTCTCTCTCTCTCTCTCTCTCTCTCTCTCTCTCTCAGGCATCACAAACAGACACAAACACACGAAGGAAAGCAGAATTACTGGAACTATAAATATACAAACAACCAAACAAGATGCATCCCAAAAACACCAGGAACTCTAATTAAAGAATTAATCACCTGATATGAATGTCCATATTTTCTCCCCTCACGTCATGCCAAACGTGTGTGTTGTTATTATGATAATTTAAGAGCTTTCACGCTCCACAAAAAAAACATAAAATGATCCTTGAAATATCATAACATGTCAAACATCACAACAGTCATTCACAGATCGTCGTTCTCCTCCACTAAAGCTCTGGAAACTACTGCAGATTCTGAACTTTCTTGAGTTGTTATTAAATGTGATGCACCAGATTATTTTGCAATGATGGTGAGTATACACAATATTTCCAGAAGTGTTGCTCATGAGCTTTAATGCCATCCCATTCTCAATCCGTAGAGTTTAATATGGAGTCGCTCTAACAGCTCCAGCTCTTCTGGGAAGGCTTTCCTCAAGGGTTAGGAGTGTGTTTATGGGGATTCTTCATTTGTGATGTTGGACGAGAAGGCCTGGCTCTCAGTCTCCGCTCTAATTCATCCCAAAGGTGTTCTATCGGGTTGAGGTCAGGACTCAAGTTCCTCCACACCAAACTCGCTCATCATGTCTTTATGGAGACGCTTTGAGCACTGGAGCGCAGTCATGCTGGGACAGGAAGGGGCCGTCCCCAAACTGGGCCCACAAAGTCGGGAGCATGAAATTGTCCAAAATGTCTTGAAGCATTAAGAGTTCCTTTCACTGGAACTAACCCCTGAAAAACAACCCCACCCCATAATCCCCCCTCCACCAAACTTCACACTTGGCACAATGCAGTCAGGCAAGTCAACCGCCAAACCCAGACTCGTCCATGGGATTGTCAGACAGAGAAGCGTGATTGGTCACTCAGAGAACACATCTCCACTGCTCTAGAGCCCAGTGGCGGCGCGCTTTACCCCACTGCATCCCATGCTTTGCATTGCACTTGGTGATGTAAGGCTTGGATGAGCTGCTCGGCCATGGAAACCCATTCCATGAAGCTCTACACACTGTTCTTGAGCTCATCTGAAGGCCACAGAAGTTTGGAGGTCTGGAGCATGCGCTGACCCCACTCTGTGACCCTCAGCATGCGCTGACCCCGCTCTGTGACCCTCAGCATGTGCTGACCCCGCTCTGTGACCCTCAGCATGCGCTGACCCCGCTCTGTGAGCCTCAGCATGCGCTGACCCCACTCTGTGGCCCTCAGCATGCGCTGACCCCGCTCTGTGGCCCTCAGCATGCGCTGACCCCGCTCTGTGGCCCTCAGCATGCGCTGACCCCGCTCTGTGACCCTCAGCATGCGCTGACCCCGCTCTGTGGCCCTCAGCATGCGCTGACCTCGCTCTGTGGCCCTCAGCATGCGCTGACCCCGCTCTGTGGCCCTCAGCATGCGCTGACCCCGCTCTGTGACCCTCAGCATGCGCTGACCCCGCTCTGTGATTGAGTTGCTGTTGTTCCCAATGGCTTCCACTGTGTTATAATCCCACTAACAGTTGAGCGTGGAATATTTAGTGTAATATTTGGCCTCATTGCACAGGTGTCCACCGATCACGGCCCCACGCTGGAGTTCTCTGAGCTCCTGAGAGCGGCCCATTCTCTCACTAATGTGTGTAGAAGCGAACACACACACACACACACACTCCTGAGAGCGGCCCATTCTCTCACTAATGTGTGTAGAAATAGCAAACCACAACCGTCCAATCAACTCCCCACAGACACACTCAAGCCCCGCCTACATCTGTTCTTGTCTGAGAAGCTTTTCCCTCAGATATGCATCACACTAGAGACAGAGCGTATTTAGGCCACGCCCACACCGGGGGGGAAAACAATCCAACGTCTCCATTGAGTTTGTATTGCGTGAGGCGCCTCATTGTCATTTCGGACTTATAACAAAAAACAGAACAATGTCTAAAAGCTGATATGAGACACGGTTTACAGCAAACAAGCTAAAAAACACAGAAATAAGTTTTTATAAGCTGTCGACTCAAAAAAATGTTTAAGAAGATAAAAGTGGGCAATACGAAGTGAAGCTTCAGCTGAAGAATGGGTGAATTTTGCGATCCTGACACTCAGTATGCCTCAATATGTCTGTGTGTGCAGTAAATATGTTGTCACTGTTAAGTCAAATATCCAAATGTCAGTTTTATATGTTATATTTACTGTCTCTGATGACGTTCCCTCTAGTCGCCGTAGTTCTCAGTGTAATATAACATGTCTCGCTCTGTCTCAATGGCCTGAATCCACTTTTTTGTCCTTAAACGCTCGTTTTTTAGGTCAACAGCTTATAAAAACGTCTGGGTTTTTGCTTCTGGGTTTTGTTTAGCTTGTTTGCTGTACACTTTGTCTCATATCAGCTTTAATACATTGTTCAGTTTTTTGTTATAAGTCCGAAATGACAAGGAGGCAGCCTCACGCAATGCAAAGTCAATGGAGACGGTTTGATTGTTTTCCCCCCCGGTGGGCGTGGCCTTCAGATTATGATGCGTGTCGCTCTGTCTCTATAGAGGAGAAAGGACTAAACTATCACAACTTCTGTCTCATGGAGACTTTATCAAACACCAGACTACATTCTGCACTCCTCTCACACTCTCTCTCTCTCTCTCTCTCTCTCTCATCTGCCTCAGGCTTTCACCATCATGGACCAGAACAGAGACGGCTTCATCGATAAGAATGACCTGAGGGATACGTTCGCAGCTTTAGGTGGACAGTAATCATCTCTGCTATAGGTCAGTGTGGTTCTGCATTGTTGGCTGAAGAGTCTCTCTGACCTCTGACCTTTGCCTCCGCAGGCCGCCTGAACGTCAAGCAGGAGGAGCTGGAGCAGATGCTGAAGGAGGCTCCAGGACCCATTAACTTCACCATCTTCCTCACCATGTTCGGGGAGAAGCTAAAAGGTAATGGTGGGGGAATATCAATGTGTCCGACAGGATTGTAAAAGCAGGGTCAGCTAACTCAGCACAGACCTTCAGACCTTCCACATTAAACTGCTGTCCATCTGTCCATCAACAAGCGGACATGAAATCATACATGGATTTTCTTTCCTTTTAAAGTCCCACAGAGTCACTTGATCCTACTGGAAATCATAATGGGTGTATAAGGAACTACATGTTCTGGAAGCTCTTCTATGATTCCCATCTTTTTGTCATCTCTCATACCAGTTTTCTATCACTCTCTTATAAAAAAACAGGTGCTGATGCCGAGGAGACCATCCTCAATGCCTTTAAAGTGTTCGACCCAGAGGGAAAGGGGACCTTGAGGAAGGATTTGTAAGTACCATTTAAAGGGACAGTTCACCCAAAACTGAAAATGACCCCATGATTTACTCTCCCTCAACTCATCCTAGGTGTGTATGACATTCTCCTCTCAGACGAACACAATCCTGACTCTTACACGCTTTATAATGGCAGTGAATGTTGGGTTATTTTTGAAGTCCATAAAAGTGCATCTATCCATCATAAAGTGCATCCATCCATCATTAAAGTGCATCTATCCATCATAAAAGTGCATCCATCCATCATAAAAGTGCATCTGTCCATCATAAAAGTGCATCTATCCATCATAAAAGTGCATCATAAAAGTGCATCCATCCATCATTAAAGTGCATCTATCCATCATAAAAGTGCATCCATCCATCATAAAAGTGCATCCATCCATCATAAAAGTGCATCTGTCCATCATAAAAGTGCCTCTATCCATCATTAAAGTGCATCTATCCATCATAAAAGTGCATCCGTCCATCATAAAGGTGCATCTATCCATCATAAAAGTGCATCCGTCCATCATAAAGGTGCATCTATCCATCATTAAAGTGCATCCATCCATCATAAAAGTGCATCCGTCCATCATAAAAGTGCATCTGTCCATCATAAAAGTGCATCCGTCCATCATAAGTGCATCCGTCCATCATAAAAGTGCATCAATCATCATAAAAGTGCATCTATCATCATAAAAGTGCATCCATCCATCATAAAAGTGCATCCGTCCATCATAAAAGTGCATCCATCCATCATAAAAGTGCATCCATCCATCATAAAAGTGCATCCGTCCATCATAAAAGTGCATCTATCCATCATAAAAGTGCATCTGTCCATCATAAAAGTGCATCTATCCATCATAAAAGTGCATCCATCCATCATAAAAGTGCATCCATCCATCATAAAAGTGCATCTATCCATCATAAAAGTGCATCCATCCATCATAAAAGTGCATCCGTCCATTATAAAAGTGCATCTATCCATCATAAAAGTGCATCCCTCCGTCATAAAAGTGCATCCGTCCATCATAAAAGTGCCTCTATCCATCATTAAAGTGCATCTATCCATCATAAAAGTGCATCCGTCCATCATAAAGGTGCATCTATCCATCATTAAAGTGCATCCATCCATCATAAAAGTGCATCCGTCCATCATAAAAGTGCATCTGTCCATCATAAAAGTGCATCCGTCCATCATAAGTGCATCCGTCCATCATAAAAGTGCATCAATCATCATAAAAGTGCATCTATCATCATAAAAGTGCATCCATCCATCATAAAAGTGCATCCGTCCATCATAAAAGTGCATCCATCCATCATAAAAGTGCATCCATCCATCATAAAAGTGCATCCGTCCATCATAAAAGTGCATCTATCCATCATAAAAGTGCATCTGTCCATCATAAAAGTGCATCTATCCATCATAAAAGTGCATCCATCCATCATAAAAGTGCATCCATCCATCATAAAAGTGCATCTATCCATCATAAAAGTGCATCCATCCATCATAAAAGTGCATCCGTCCATTATAAAAGTGCATCTATCCATCATAAAAGTGCATCCCTCCGTCATAAAAGTGCATCCGTCCATCATAAAAGTGCATCCATCCATCATAAAAGTGCATCTATCCATCATAAAAGTGCATCCATCCATCATAAAAGTGCATCCGTCCATCATAAAAGTGCATCCGTCCATCATAAAAGTGCATCCGTCCATCATAAAAGTGCATCTATCCATCATAAAAGTGCATCCATCCATCATAAAAGTGCATCCATCCATCATAAAAGTGCATCTATCCATCATAAAAGTGCATCCATCCATCATAAAAGTGCATCCGTCCATTATAAAAGTGCATCTATCCATCATAAAAGTGCATCCCTCCATCATAAAAGTGCATCCGTCCATCATAAAAGTGCATCCATCCATCATAAAAGTGCATCCATCCATCATAAAAGTGCATCCATCCATCATAAAAGTGCATCTATCCATCATAAAAAGTGCATCTATCCATCATAAAAGTGCATCTATCCATCATAAAAGTGCATCCATCCATCATAAAAGTGCATCCATCCATCATAAAAGTGCATCCATCCATCATAAAAGTGCATCTATCCATCATAAAAGTGCATCTATCCATCATAAAAGTGCATCCGTCCATCATAAAAGTGCATCTATCCATCATAAAAGTGCATCTATCCATCATAAAAGTGCATCCGTCCATCATAAAAGTGCATCTGTCCATCATAAAAGTGCATCCATCCATCATAAAAGTGCATCCGTCCATCATAAAAGTGCATCTATCCATCATAAAAAGTGCATCTATCCATCATAAAAGTGCATCTGTCCATCATAAAAGTGCATCCATCCATCATAAAAAGTGCATCTGTCCATCATAAAAGTGCATCCATCCATCATAAAAAGTGCATCTGTCCATCATAAAAGTGCATCCATCCATCATAAAAGTGCATCCGTCCATCATAAAAGTGCATCCGTCCATCATAAAAGTGCATCTATCCATCATAAAAGTGCATCTATCCATCATAAAAGTGCATCTGTCCATCATAAAAGTGCATCTATCCATCATAAAAGTGCATCTATCCATCATAAAAGTGCATCCATCCATCATAAAAGTGCATCTATCCATCATAAAAGCATCTATCCATCATAAAAGTGCATCTATCCATCATAAAAGTGCATCCATCCATCATAAAAGTGCATCTATCCATCATAAAAAGTGCATCTATCCATCATAAAAGTGCATCTATCCATCATAAAAGTGCATCCATCCATCATAAAAAGTGCATCTGTCCATCATAAAAGTGCATCCATCCATCATAAAAGTGCATCCGTCCATCATAAAAGTGCATCCGTCCATCATAAAAGTGCATCCATCCATCATAAAAGTGCATCAATCCATCATAAAAGTGCATCCATCCATCATAAAAGTGCATCCATCCATCATAAAAGTACATCTATCCATCATAAAAAGTGCATCTATCCATCATAAAAGTGCATCTATCCATCATAAAAGTGCATCCATCCATCATAAAAGTGCATCTATCCATCATAAAAGTGCATCCATCCATCATAAAAGTGCATCTATCCATCATAAAAGTGCATCTATCCATCATAAAAGTGCATCCGTCCATCATAAAAGTGCATCTATCCATCATAAAAGTGCATCTATCCATCATAAAAGTGCATCCGTCCATCATAAAAGTGCATCTATCCATCATAAAAGTGCATCCATCCATCATAAAAGTGCATCTATCCATCATAAAAGTGCATCTATCCATCATAAAAGTGCATCCATCCATCATAAAAGTGCATCTGTCCATCATAAAAGTGCATCCGTCCATCATAAAAGTGCATCTATCCATCATAAAAGTGCATCCATCCATCATAAAAGTGCATCTGTCCATCATAAAAGTGCATCCGTCCATCATAAAAGTGCATCTATCCATCATAAAAGTGCATCTATCCATCATAAAAGTGCATCCATCCATCATAAAAGTGCATCTGTCCATCATAAAAGTGCATCAGTCCATCATAAAAGTGCATCTATCCATCATAAAAGTGCATCCATCCATCATAAAAGTGCATCTGTCCATCATAAAAGTGCATCCGTCCATCATAAAAGTGCATCTATCCATCATAAAAGTGCATCCGTCCATCATAAAAGTGCATCTATCCATCATAAAAGTGCATCCGTCCATCATAAAAGTGCATCTATCCATCATAAAAGTGCATCTATCCATCATAAAAGTGCATCCATCCATCATAAAAGTGCATCTATCCATCATAAAAGTGCATCTATCCATCATAAAAGTGCATCAGTCCATCATAAAAGTGCATCTATCCATCATAAAAGTGCATCTATCCATCATAAAAGTGCATCCGTCCATCATAAAAGTGCATCTATCCATCATAAAAGTGCATCAGTCCATCATAAAAGTGCATCCATCCATCATAAAAGTGCATCTATCCATCATAAAAGTGCATCTATCCATCATAAAAGTGCATCTGTCCATCATAAAAGTGCATCTATCCATCATAAAAGTGCATCTATCCATCATAAAAGTGCATCCGTCCATCATAAAAGTGCATCTATCCATCATAAAAGTGCATCTATCCATCATTAAAGTGCATCAGTCCATCATAAAAGTGCATCTATCCATCATAAAAGTGCATCAGTCCATCATAAAAGTGCATCCATCCATCATAAAAGTGCATCTGTCCATCATAAAAGTGCATCCGTCCATCATAAAAGTGCATCTATCCATCATAAAAGTGCATCTATCCATCATAAAAGTGCATCAGTCCATCATAAAAGTGCATCTATCCATCATAAAAGTGCATGTGTCCATCATAAAAGTGCATCAGTCCATCATAAAAGTGCATCTATCCATCATAAAAGTGCATCCATCCATCATAAAAGTGCATCTATCCATCATAAAAGTGCATATATCCATCATAAAAGTGCATCAATCATCATAAAAGTGCATATATCCATCATAAAAGTGCATCTATCATCATAAAAGTGCATCTTTCCATCATAAAAGTGCATCTTTCCATCATAAAAGTGCATCCATCCATCATAAAAGTGAATGTCATACACACATAGGATGACTTGAGTGAGTAAATCATGGGGTAATCTTCATTAACCCTTTAAGCTACACAATACGATAAAAAACAACCAAATCTTTCTGTAAATCCAAAGATTCTGCTTTGTTTTGTGTGACTGAGATGCAGCACAGGCTGTTCATGTGTGAAGTGTTTGCCAGGAGTCATTTGATTCTCTCAAAAGGTTAAACCGAAGTTGATCTCTCCTCACAGTTTGTCGCAGATGTTGACAACGCAAGCGGACAGATTTTCATCAGAAGAGGTTTGACATCTTGAGATGATTTGTGTAATGTCTTCAGCGTCTGTGATCATGTGTGTATTATATGTGAATGGAAGGCTGTCTGTAGGTGTTTAACATAACCCCTCGTTCCTCAGATGGAGCAGATGTTCAGCGCTTTTCCTCCAGATGCTGCTGGGAATCTGGACTATAAGAATCTGGTGTACATCATCACACACGGGGAAGAGAAGGACCAGGAGTGAGCCCTGAACATCAGCGCAGATCTACGTCTGCATAGATCATGCAACACTATATAAGCTGTCATTTCCAGCCCTGATTTAAACCAATAAACCAAATGAAAATGCATTGGTTTTGTGATTTTTTTTGAGGTTATAATGATACACCGTGTCTAATAAAACATCAAGTCAAGTTCTAGAGTTTCTAGAGCTGATGTTCAGCTAAATCAATCTCTCTTCATGAATGTCCTGTTATCACTGTAAAGCTGCTTTGACACGACCTGTGTTAAACAAAGCTCTTTATAAATGAGTGTCTGGATGTTGTGTTCATATTATCTGTGTTCAGTGGCACTGAAGGAAAACCCCTGGTAAAGAGAGAGCTCTAACACCACCTACTGTCTGCTCTGAGTAGTGCACTTACACAGCCATTAATGTCACATCTCACAAACATCTGAGGCTAAACGAACATCCACTCGCCCACTTCTCACAGCCTTAAAACCATGTTTTATTATAACACATGTATAAATAAAGACTGGCACTGAACAAGCTTCAAAACGACATCACACTTGCCAGGCATTTGCAGTGAAAGTGAACATTTTAGTGATACAGAAAAACAGAAGTGCTAAAATATATAGTCATAATTGATATGGGTAACACTTTACAATAAGGTTCATTAGTTAACATGAACTAATAACACAGGGTCCTGTGTTTTTGTTGAGAAGGTGAAGTCTTATTTAGACAAAAACAGTTATGTTGCGGCTGTTTTTGTTGATTTTAAGCGTGCGTTTGATACTGTGAATCACCTGACGCTTTTGTCTAGACTGTCAACATTTAACTTTAGCAATCATACCGTTAAATGGATACAGTCATATCTATCAGATAGAAAACAATGTGTGCAAATAAAGAATAGTAAGTCACCCTATCTTCATTATACGCAAGGTGTCCCTCAGGGATCAATTTTAGGTCCCCTGCTATTTTCACTCTATGTAAATGACTTGCCCAATGTGTGTAAAAATGTGGACACGATTATGTATGCAGACGACACGGTAATTTTTACACTGGCCAAAAGTGCTGATGATGCAGTCCATCAGCTTTCATTAGCCTTAAATGACTTACAAAAATGGCTGAACGATTCATGCCTGTGCCTTAATGTTAAAAAGACCGTGTCAATGTTTTTTAGTAAACCTAAAACAACCGTGGCCACAGTAAAAGTTCACTTGGGTGGACAAGAATTAATTGATGTTGAGGAATTTAAGTATTTGGGAGTGCTAATAGACTCGAAATTATCCTTTAAAAAACACGTCAAAAAAGTAGTGAAAACTGTAAATGTTAATATACGGAACTTTGACATGTTCGTACATCTTTAACAGATACAGCAGCGATTACATTCCTGCACTCTATGATACTGGCTCATATTGAGTACTATCACAAGTTGGTCCTATACGAGTCATGCTGCTATTGGGCCAATCGAAGTATGCTACAAAAGAGCACTGAAAATATTAGACAAGAAACCTTCGTCATATCACCATTGTCAAATTTTAGATAAATATAAGTTTTTAAATTTGGCTAATTTCAAATTATTTAAATCAGCCTGTCTAATCTATAAGGTTATACATGGTCTGGCGCCTCCACCATTGAGTGATTTTATAAAACAAAAGTCTAGCACTGTTTCCGGGTCTCGAGTGACTAGAGCCACTGTGAGAGGTGATTGTGACTTGGCATTTAGGCGGACCGCCTTTTCACAGAATGTCCTGTCATATCAGGGAGTGAGTTTCTGGAATAGTATTCCACTGTCAATGAGGGAAAGCACAAGTCTTCCTACCTTTAGGAGTAATTTAAAAGTGTGGCTGAGGGACACACAAATATGCGATTATGGTTAGTCAATCATTACCAGACGTAAAATAAGTGCATTATAAAAAGGGATACGATTATCAGTGTAATACGGATTGTGCAGTAAGAGTCAGTATAACATGGGTTGTGCAATAGGGGTCATGCGGGTCAGTGTAATGTCAGGGCATGTGCAAAATTGTGGTTTGTGCAATACAGTCGATGCTTTCCTGTTTTCTATATGTCCTTTGTTGTCCACTCTTGTTGTTATTGTTTGTTTTAACATGAGGTGATCAATGTTCTTGTCCTTGTGTATATAGTCTGTTTATTGTGTATCTGTATGTATTTATTAACTTGTGTGTAACACCAACCTGCGGGGGTCTGCAGATGGAAATTAGCCTAAGGCTATAACCTGGCATATTTACATTTGCGAAAATGTTCATTAATATGTATTGTCCCCTTTTATTTTTTTCAAATAAAAATAAATAAATAAATAATACAAAAATAAAATAATGAACTGCACCTATAAAGCATTTATTTATCTTTGTTAATGGTAATTTCAACATTTACTAATGCATTATTAAAATATTATTAACATTAGTAAATGCACATGGACAAACCATGAACAGCTGTATGTTTATTAACTAACGTTAAGAAAAGATTAACTAATGCTGAACAGAGGTGTTGTTCATGGTTAGTTCATGTTAACTAAAGCATTAACTAATGTTAACTAATACAACCTTATTGTAAAGTGTTACCTTGATATGTGCATTTGTTTTTGTCACACCGTGTCAGCCGCAGGATATGAATACATTCAGGAGACAAAACATCAATTACAGTCATAACCTACAGTCATAACCCTAGTCATAGCCTACAGTCATAACCTTACAGTCATAACCCTACAGTCATAACCTTACAGCCATAACCTTACAGTCATAACCCTACAGTCATAACCAACAGTCATAACCTACAGTCATAACCTACAGTCATAACCAACAGTCATAACCAACAGTCATAACAGTCATAACCTACAGTCATAACCTACAGTCGTAACCAAGTCATAACCAACAGTCATAACCTACAGTCATAACCTACAGTCATAACCTACAGTCATAACCTACAGTCGTAACCAAGTCATAACCAACAGTCATAACCAACAGTCATAACCTACAGTCATAACCTACAGTCGTAACCAAGTCATAACCAACAGTCATAACCAACAGTCATAACCTACAGTCATAACCTACAGTCATAACCAACAGTCATAACCTACAGTCATAACCTACAGTCATAACCTACAGTCATAACCAACAGCCATAACCCTACAGTCATAACCCTACAGTCATAACCAACAGTCATAACCTACAGTCATAACCAACAGTCATAACCTACAGTCATAACCTTACAGTCATAACCTTACAGTCATAACCTACAGTCATAACCTTACAGTCATAACCTTACAGTCATAACCTTACAGTCATAACCTTACATTCATAACCTACAGTCATAACCTTACAGCCATAACCTTACAGCCATAACCTTACAGTCATAACCTTACAGCCCTTACAGTCATAACCTTACAGTCATAACCTTACAGTCATAACCCTACAGTCATAACCTTACAGTCATAACCTTACAGTCATAACCTTACAGCCATAACCTTACAGCCATAACCTTACAGCCATAACCTTACAGCCATAACCTTACAGTCATAACCTACAGTCATAACCTTACAGTCATAACCTTACAGTCATAACCTTACAGCCATAACCTTACAGTCATAACCTTACAGTCATAACCTTACAGCCTTAACCTTACAGCCATAACCTTACAGTCATAACCTTACAGTCATAACCTTACAGTCATAACCTACAGTCATAACCTACAGTAATAACCTACAGTCATAACCTTACCGTCATAACCTTACCGTCATAACCTTACAGTCATAACCTTACAGTCATAACCTTACCTTACAGTCATAACCTTACAGCCATAACCTTACAGTCATAACCTTACAGCCATAACCTTACATTCATAACCTTACAGTCATAACTTACAGTCATAACCTACAGTCATAACCTACAGTCATAACCTTACAGCCATAACCTTACAGTCATAACCTTACAGTCATAACCTACAGTCATAACCTACAGTCATAACCTTACAGTCATAACCTTACAGCCATAACCTTACAGCCATAACCTTACAGCCATAACCTTACAGTCATAACCTTACAGTCATAACCTTACAGTCATAACCTTACAGTCATAACCTTACCTTACAGTCATAACCTTACCTTACAGTCATAACCTTACAGCCATAACCTTACAGCCATAACCTTACAGTCATAACCTTACAGTCATAACCTTACAGTCATAACCTACAGTCATAACCTTACAGTCATAACCTTACAGCCATAACCTTACAGCCATAACCTTACAGCCATAACCTTACAGTCATAACCTTACAGTCCTAACTTACAGTCATAACCTACAGTCATAACCTACAGTCATAACCTTACAGCCATAACCTTACAGTCATAACCTTACCTTACAGTCATAACCTTACAGCCATAACCTTACAGCCATAACCTTACAGTCATAACCTTACAGTCATAACCTTACAGTCATAACCTTACAGTCATAACCTACAGTCATAACCTTACAGCCATAACCTTACAGCCATAACCTTACAGTCATAACCTTACAGTCTTAACCTTACAGTCCTAACTTACAGTCATAACCTACAGTCATAACCTACAGTCATAACCTTACAGCCATAACCTTACAGTCATAACCTTACAGCCATAACCTTACAGCCATAACCTTACGGTCATAACCTTACAGTCATAACCTTACAGTCATAACCTTACAGCCATAACCTTACAGCCATAACCTTACAGTCATAACCTTACAGCCATAACCTTACAGCCATAACCTTACAGTCATAACCTTACAGTCATAACCTTACAGTCATAACCTTACAGTCATAACCTACAGTCATAACCTTACAGCCATAACCTTACAGCCATAACCTTACAGTCATAACCTTACAGTCATAACCTTACAGTCATAACCTTACAGTCATAACCTTACAGTCATAACCTACAGTCATAACCTTACAGCCATAACCTTACGGTCATAACCTTACGGTCATAACCTTACGGTCATAACCTTACATTCATAACCTTACAGCCATAACCTTACAGTCATAACCTTACAGTCATAACCTTACAGTCATAACCTTACAGTCATAACCTTACAGTCATAACCTTACAGTCATAACCTACAGTCATAACCTTACAGCCATAACCTTACAGCCATAACCTTACGGTCATAACCTTACGGTCATAACCTTACGGTCATAACCTTACATTCATAACCTTACAGCCATAACCTTACAGCCATAACCTTACAGTCATAACCTTACAGTCATAACCTTACAGTCATAACCTTACAGCCATAACCTTACAGTCATAACCTTACAGTCATAACCTACAGTCATAACCTACAGTCATAACCTTACAGCCATAACCTTACAGTCATAACCTTACAGTCATAACCTTACAGTCATAACCTACAGTCATAACCTTACAGTCATAACCTACAGTCATAACCTTACAGCCATAACCTTACAGTCATAACCTTACAGTCATAACCTACAGTCATAACCTACAGTCATAACCTTACAGCCATAACCTTACAGTCATAACCTTACAGCCATAACCTTACAGCCATAACCTTACAGCCATAACCTTACAGTCATAACCTTACAGTCATAACCTACAGTCATAACCTTACAGCCATAACCTTACAGTCATAACCTTACAGCCATAACCTTACAGTCATAACGTTACAGTCATAACCTTACAGTCATTACCTTACAGCCATAACCTTACAGCCATAACCTTACAGCCATAACCTTACAGCCATAACCTACAGTCATAACTTACAGTCATAACCTTACCGTTATGAACAGAGAGTGGCCCAGCCATAAACTGGGCCCTGGAATGTGCTGTCCACTACACTGTGATTTCATGCATGTTTCATTTTCAACAAATAAATCTATGTTTGGTACTTTACTTCATATTTTGAGTGACTTCATTAATATAATGTTGTAGTAAACATGTTTATTTTTTACAATTAAATGGTGTGTGTATTATCTTGAGTAATGTTTACTAGGCTTTTTAGATGTGTGCCTTTTCGAAATACTTTAAGTAAAAATTATTTAAAAGACTAAACAATTGGATTTGGCTGTTGCAAAAACACAAATGTTCATGACAGACGCCATTTTCATGCGTGACAGGACTGAATTTGCACTGCTGGCAACCCAAAGACACTAAAAAAGGTAAAAATGACATTAAATATGAATATAAATATATACATTACCTTTGTAAAAAAAATTAAGTACTGTGTTTTGCACAGTTGCATTGTAATTTCAAAGTGAATAAATGTTTTAGATGCTGGTTTACTGTTGCATGGTAAAAATGCAGAAAATAATTGATAGAAAATGCATTAAAAAAAATAAAAGTAGCTTGGAAAAAAGTAATTTAATGTGTGGCTTACAAGGAGACATGTGTAAACATTCCTTAAAAGATTATGTTGGATAAACTTAAAACTATAATTTTCTAAATTGAGTTGCCATTACTTAAGAGTCCAAGCTGAAAACATGCACAGTCTAATAGTAAAAACACAAATAAAATGAGTTTAAAATACTCAAAAAGCTCAATTTTATTGAGTAAAACGGGGTACAGTATTTTTTACAGTGTGCTGGCATAATGTAACCTGCTATGAAAGCGCTGAAAATCAACTAAAACACATACTGCTTCTCAAAATCAGGTATGCCAATATTATTTATTGATCAATAATAGCCATTATGAAACTTTACAAATGTAATGTATATTAATAAATAAGTTCTAAATTGTATTTTAGATGCCTTATCTGTAATTTGTGTTGAAACAAATCCTTAAAATATAAGCATTGGTTTTAGTGCAAAAAAGTAATTAGATTGCAATATAATTATTATATCAATTGCTATAAAATAATTTGTAACTAGTTAAAATGAGAATATTTGATTTCTGTTATAACATCTGTGCAGCAGGTGCACTGAAATTTCTTGCATTTAATGTTCTTATATTTAAATTTGCCAGTTATGTGCATGTGCTGTACTTAGAATTTACTTAAAATAGTGTGTTTAGAATTTGTTTATTACTATTAATGAGAGCACTAATTGTAGTCTTTGAAAATAATTCCAAGGTCCTTGAAAGTACTGGAATTTAATTTTGCATTATCTCTACAAACAATAACAAAGGTGTTATCATTTAGCCCTTTACATGTCACCCCCCTTTTTGAGCATTTCGTGAAAATGCACTACCCAAACTTAATGGTTGTAATTCATGAACCCTTTGGACTAAAGACTTATGGTTGGTCTCTTTTAAAAGAAGACACTTGGCAGATTATTGCTGAAGTGGAAAAAAATTATAGAATTAAATTATATAAAAGTTATTGAAATTTAAGTTTATTGTTATAAAAATATAATAAAATCAGATTTTTTATTTTATTAAAAAATATATAAATTAATATAGGTTTCAGCCTAAAAAAGACAGAAAGTCAAAGCCAAAATTCTAACCAAGTTGTGTTAAAAATTTTAGGTCAAAAACTCAAAAAAGTAGTTTTCTGTAAGACTTTTAGCTGCATAACCTCCAAAAATCCACTAGGGGTTAGACACACCATATTGGTGATTACTAAAGGTCCTAGTTACTTGTTCTGGCAGATATTCTCTATATATAATATTTTCTGAATATTTTTGGCTAAATACTAGAATCAATGTTTAGGTTATGAACTTTTAGTATGGAAATCAAAGTTTGAATGATTAAAAGTGTGGCTGTTGACTAGATTAGGATTTAATAGTAATATAGTGAAGTAAATGTAGAATGGTTAACACTTTTTGTTGTTGTTGTTCCAAACTTGTATGACTTTGTTAGACCTTAAAGTTGATGTTCCTTATTCACCACTCACTCTCTTTGGTTCAAAAACGTGAATGGTGAATAAGGAACATTATGCTTAATATCTCCTGACTAAGGTTAACATTACCACCGCCCTTTGTGTTCGACAGAGGAAAGAAAGTCACAGGTTTAGATTGGAATAACGCAAGGATGAGTAAATGACAGATTTTTCTCTTTTGTGAACAACCTCTATCCTATTTCTTTTGTGAATAAATACAAGGAGTGACTAAATTTGTGTGTAGTATAAATTATTAGGCCTACATATGTTAATGTGGTTTTATTTTTAATGTGGCTTGTAAAAAGTGTTAGTAATGAGCTGAATATTCAGATTTACAGAAATACAGTGACAAGCCTATGACAAATTATAAAGAGATCTATAAAAAAAACAATCTATTTATCTTACTGTAGTTATAATATTTTATATTAGTCATTTTTCAAAGATAACAGTATATATAAAAAAAAAAACCTTTTTGATGACAGCATGTGTGAAGTGAAGAACCAGTTTGGACGTTATAAATAGGGGAGTTTGTCACGCATGTTTTAACCCTTTCCACACATGCCAGGATGAAGAAACTTACTGTATTTACTAGTTGCCATATCAACATTATTTCGAGAAAAAATAGTGGCAAAATTAAAAAAATCTCTGGAAGATATCACTGAACATTTATTTAACCATAGCAAAAGTACATTTCTTAAGTTTAGTTTTCATCTCTTTGTTTTTGTGTTTATTTAACATAAGACAAATCTGATAATATTGTAATCTTATATCAGTTATTGAACAGTTGAGATGTTGTTTAATGTGGATCTAGAAGACATGAGCTGTGATTTACATCAGTTGTGCAGGTGGTGTGTGTGTGTTAACACTGCGTTACAATCAGCCCCTATTAGAAATACGCTATTATATTCTATACTTTTATGAATTATTTTGAGAAACCATTAGAAAAGGGTGAATAGTGACTGAGAGTTAATGTTCAGAAATTATTCATTATTATTATGTTTTGAACTGTTTAGCTGTATTAAGTGATGTGTTGGTTGTCAAACTCAAAAATCTGTATATTTTTAATGATTAAAGGGTTAAAAAAATGCCATTATTTTATTTTAAAAAGTTAATAATTATATTTTATTGACAAAATATTTTAGTTTGTCTTGGATATTTTTTGGATTCTATCAGGTAAGATTTTAAGCTGTTATTTGGTCATGTTATAATGTACTCCACCTATGGGGCATGTTGTCACATTTCTCTTCCATTCTTTCGGGGTAAATCAGGAAAAAATTAAACACTGTATTAATGAAACAAAACCACATAATTGTACTAGACATGCGTGCAATTAATGTGTGAAACAATAAATACTCTGAACCCCAAGAGGATTTACACAAACTGAGAAAGTCAAAAAGCGTTAGGTTGTGCCAGCTCTCCCCCTACGCAGTGGCGGAGCTAGACTTTAAAAACAGGGGTGGCAAGGTGTTATTTTGGGGGGTCAATATACAAAGTGTTCAATTACACTAAAAATAAATTATTTTCCACAAAATGTATATAGATTAAATTAAAGTTGTTTATTTTCCAAAATGTACACAATTATATATGTATTAAGTATACAGCAAAAATAGAACAACAAATATTCAAAGTGCTCCTTGGACTAATCAAGTCCAAGAGAAAAAACTGAGGCAAACTTGGACCTATCAAAACAAGGCAGGACTAGGCAGTTGTACACATTCAAACAGGGCCGGCCCTGACCAATTTGCTGCCCTAGGCAAGATTTTACTTGGTGCCTTTGTATCAAGGTTTAGCACTACATTTGATCAGTCTTAAGTTGTGGAAACACTCGCACTGTTTTATTTTTGTAATGCATTGATGTTTTATTTTTATTGTTGTTGTTTTATATGATGTCCAGTCCATTCTACCCCGTCATTATGTTCATGATATTTTTATTATTTTTTTATTTTTTAAAGGCTGATGATAGTAAAACTGTAAAAAAATTGCACCTATGCCACATTACAGCCTAAACACAAAGAGCAAGAGTGCATCTAACATTCATGCACAAACTATTCATTGAGAACTAGCAAAAGTGTTTGTTTTCCAGTAGATGGCAGCAATCTTCCACTAAACTATGAGCATTTTCATGTTTTCACCAGGAATTAACCTGAGAAATTTTGATATTTAATGTGAATTTTACATAAAATGTTGCTATTTTAAATAAACCTGTATATAAATAACTTTACTAATTTCGGCAAATACATTTTAAAATTTATATACACCCCCTTAAAACTGCACAACTGCAGAGTAAAAACATTAGGCTATTAAAAAAGTGATATTACATGCGTTTAATATTTTTATATTATTTATTTTTTACAAAATCACACTGGCTGTGGCCTCTGAAGAACCCAGAACAGCTGCTTGCATAAAGTTTAAAAATAACTGGAATTAATTAGCAAATATTACTATTTTACTACTATGCAATTAAACAAACTGTTCATTAATTTGCCTACATAACTTTACTTCTGTCTTTACACTGCAAAAAATGCTCTTCTTATTTAGAATCTTTTTCTTGTTTCCAGTCCAAATATCTAAAAATTCTTAAATCAAGGTGCATTTCCTAGATAAGTAAAATGACAGAAGATATTTTTCTTGTTTACTTGAAAATAAAATCAAAATGAAGTGAGTTTTTGCTTAAAACAAGCAAAATTATCTGCCAATGGGGTGAGAAAAATAATCTTATTTCTGTTTGGGACAGAAACAAGATTTCAATCAGAAACAAGATTATTTTTCTCACTCCATTGGCAGATAATTTTGCTTGTTTTAAGCAAAAACTCACTTCATTTTGATTTTATTTTCAAGTAAACAAGAAAAATATCTTCTGTCATTTTACTTATCTAGGAAATGCACCTTGATTTAAGAATTTTTAGACATTTAGACTAGAAACAAGACACAAATACTTTAAGAAGAGCAGTGTATCCCTTATCTTCCATGCATCAGAGGCTTCTGTCTTTTTTGACACAATTCGGCCATCCGTCATAAATAATCAGGCAACTTTCACTGTGTCTACACCTGGCGCGAGCGGCCAAGCACCCTAAAAAATGAAAGCAATCCTGTCTGCGGCGAGAGGCGACGCGACACAACAAATTGATCGCACGTTATATTTCTGACGCACTTCAAGTAGCTCGGCGGGGGGAGATTGATGAGGCGGACCGGGAAGAGGCGGGGGACTTATTTACGTTTTTTTTTTTTTAAATTGGTAATATTTCAAATTAATATTAATAGTAATACATTTTGGCGCCCCTGTGGATGAGTGGCGCCCCTAGCAGTTGCCTATTCCGCCTATGCCATGGGCCGGCACTGCATTCAAACATGTACCACAAGAATAAAAGTAGATATATATTATATATATTATATTATATTTATTATATATATATATATATATTATATACACATATATATATGTGTGTGTGTGTGTGTGTGTGTGTGTGTGTGTGTGTGTGTGTGTGTGTGTGTGTGTGTGTGTGTGTGTAGTTTACATGATAAAAGTAACCTTTAAAGTTAAGATAAGCCTCTAGTTTTAATCATTTAAACGGACCTTTCAAGTTTGGCCATAAACTTCTGGCAGTGATGTGTTTTCGTGTATTTTATATATTTTTTCCACAGCGCTGGATGTCATATGTCGATCGTGAAACACACGGGACACTTCACTACATGATTTCATGGTGAAATTTGTTATTTTCCTTGTTAATCAGGTCAGTTTTGATCAAGAACAATCCACTGTGGCTTTAATTCAGCGTGAGCAGCGCGGCAAAAATAGACTCGGCGCCGAAACGATCGCGGCACTGCTGCTTCTGCTCTGCTACGCGATGCCGTGCCGCCTCTGCGTGCGGTGTGAATGCTCTAATCTGTTAACATGGGCGCCGAAAAAAACACGCGCTGCTTACGCCCTGCTAACGCGCGTGCAATGTGAAACCGATGCATTCACGTCCGCTGGGAGATTTGGGAAATGTTCGTAAAGATCAAACAGTGTAATGTTTTCAGCGGGGTGGCAACAGGGGTGGCAAGGACTTCGTCTGGGGTGGCAATTGCCACCCCAACTAGCCCTCTGGCTCCGCCACTGCCCCTACGTTTCTGCAACGTTGAGGAAAAAACGTATTTATAACGTGAAACAAATCCGCCATCTGTCGTATTGAATACGTAGGATAAAAACGTTATCACGACCTTTTCACAACGTGAAAAAAAGTTTTTACAACGTTGCTGTGTTTTCTCCGCTGTGATAAAGAGGGCCTAGTGTCAGCTAATGAGCCCTGCACTGCGCCTGCGCGAACACTAGATGGCGGCACACACACACACACACACCTCAGGATCATGAAGGACCACACAGGAAAGGTTAGGCATCCGCAGAGCTGACCTGAGATCAGACATCAGGAGCTCATGTGTCGCAGTGTGGCTGCTGATGCATATCCCTCCTCAAATGCTCTATTCTCAACCATAAATACACATTAAACTATAAAAAAATATAAGTGTTTATAACCAGAATCTGAATATCTAAAGTGGCTTTTTTGTATTTCACCAAGAGGCTGATATAGAAATAGACGCAGGCCAATTATATCACCACAAAAACACAAATAGAGCAACTTATTAATATAATGTACTTTGACTCATGAATATTAATAAGATATTCGTTACCTTAGAGAATATGTTTTGCACTCACATGTGAATATCCAAGAATAGGTGTGTATTATTATTATTATAAACATGACAAATCAAAATGTTATTTTTAATATGTAATTTATTCTGAAGTCCATTTGAACTTGATATTTTATGACTGAACTCTAAGGCCTGTGTATGTATATCTCCATTAAACTATGATCATAATACACTGTAATAATACTGCATTACATTCATAACCGCATCAAAGGAAACTACAGAAAGAAGAAATAAATAAACTCAAAATATACATCCGTTTCAGTTCTTTCATAAATCCTGATTGACATTCATCAATTATGGGATCATAATCTGCTAATATTCGTGCAAACATGTTTTTTGTAGAACAATCAGACTATTCTAAAAAAAAAGGGGCTTTGGTAATAAAGTTATCAAACCTGGTCTCAGTGAATAACATCGTCTCTAAATACAGCTAACACAAATATTATTAATTAAATATTCGCACAATTAAACCACCGAGTGACGTATTGTCTTTGAAAATACAGTGAAATGCTTAAAGAATAACATCTGTCGTGATGTTTGTGTGTGTGTCCGCCATTACAGGCCCGCGGGTTGCGTAACGGCGTCTGACGTCACCGCAGTCACAAGACCTCGGTCGCGGCGGGCCGCCTTCGACACGGGAGCGCGCAGCGATGGGGCTCAGCGCGAGAAGAAAGCGTTTTATAAAACCCTGACCGACTCGGATGTTCTGACCCACACGTGACCGATCGCCTGAGCTGAGGCCGATCTGATGCTGAGGTAAAGCGGTTGCTGTGACATCTCCAGACGCCACCGAGGGTTAGTACCCGAACCGAGCCAGACCCGCGGCGGCCGCAATGCTGTCCGTGCTGTCGTACGGGCGCCTGGTGGCCCGCGCGGTCATCGGCGGACTCTCGCAGACCGACAGCCGCGATTACAGCCTGGTGTCGGCCAGCTTCGGCTTCGGGAAGGACTTCCGCAAGGGCATCCTGAAGAAAGGGATGTGCTACGGGGACGACGCCTGCTTTATAGCCCGACACAGGGCCGCGGATGTGCTAGGTATGAAGAGAGTGTGTGTGTGTGTGTGTGTGTGTGGACCCGGTTTAGTCGAGTATCATCGCGGATAAATCGCTTCTGACGCACATCGGTGGCCTGAGTGTGTGTGTATAACTATATAACTACACTATAGTGATCATACTCTATGTTATGATGTCCTCTGTAGTGACATCAGGACAAAAAAAAAAAGAAAGAAAAAAAGACATGTTTAGGCAAAAACAATGGGATTTTTTTTTATTCAAAGATGATTCTCAACTATGTTATGAAAGATGTAACGGAATTAATTGACTTTATATGTGGGATAAATTGTGTGTTTTCTCATTCAGTGCAGTGGATCTGTACCAGGGGTGTCCCTTTTTTATATATATATATATTAGGGCTGTCAAAAGATTAATCACGATTAATCGCATCCAAAATAAAAGTTTGTGTTTACATAATATATGTGTGTGTACTGTGTATAATTATTATTTATATATAAAAACACACACGTGTTATATATTTAAGTAAAATGTATTATATTTATATATAAAATATTTATATATAATATAAATTATATAAATGTATATACAGTATATACATGCAAATATTTCTTAAATATATACATGAATGTGTTTGTGTTTGTATTTATATATACATAATAATTATACAGAGTACACACACATATATTATGTAAACACAAACTTTTATTTTGGATGTGATTAATCGCGATTAATCTTTTGACAGCCCTAATATATATATATATATATATATATATATATATATATATATATATGATTCTTAGACTATGGGCACTTATGTTCTTCAGTCATATTTTTAAAAATACATATCATTTCAGACAAATTCCTCTTTTTTTTGTCGAGCTAACAATAAAACCACCTTATAATTTTTTACTACCTTTCTATTATGATTTTTTTCATACTTTTCCATCTCCTTATAGGCGTCAAAATCACTTATATATATATATATATATATATATATATATATATATTATATATATATATATATATATATATATATATATATATATATATATATATACACACACACACACACACACACACACACACGGGTGATTCTTAGACTATGGGCACTTATTTTCTTTGGTCATATTTTTAAAAATACATTCACTGTAAAAAACAGTCAGGTCTCCAATTGAAAATTTTCTAGTGACCGATCACATCTAAATTTTTCAGTTGGTAAAATTGAATTTCTGTGAATTGATGCAATTTAATTAACAGAAATTCAATTTGGCCAACTAAAAAATTTAGATGTGATCGGTCACTAGAAAATTTTCAATTGGAGACCTGACTTTTTTTATACAGTGTATTTTGGACAAATTCCTCTTTCTTTGTCGAGCTAACAATAAAACCACCTTATCATTTTTTTACTACCTTCCTATTATGATTTTTTTCATACTTTTCCATCTCCTTATAGGCGTCAAAATCACTTTTCTCCTCGTCGCACACCCAGACTTTTTAACTTCAACAATGAAAATAAAGTTTAAAAATATAACTTATCTGGTAACTATTAATGCACCAGAGTAAAATCATTAATATACATTATAATATTTAATGTGAGACCACTATTAATATTACTTTTTAAACAAAATATAGCTCCAGCACAACACAGTAATGTCCCTTTAAAGGGTGTGTGTGAGAGATTGTTCAGGTGTTTATGGAAATATTCAGTGACATCAGAGCACATGCTGGACATTTTCATCAACAAATGAAGAAAAATCAAGCTAAATATTGCTCATATATTTCCAAACATGCTGTACCTTCAAAGGTGTTTTTAAAAAGCTGAACTTTTTAAGTTAAATAAGAGTATTTTGCATACATAAAATGCCAAGTATTAATTCAAAGTTAATTAATTGTCATTTCCATTACCACACATATTTAAAAAAAAATTACTTATCCAAAATGTATGAGATCATGCTTTACTTAATATAACAATTCAAGTTATTTATTTTCTAATAAGCTCTTACACAAACCAATGTTAACTTTCAGAGAGTGACCGGTGTTTTTATCTCATTGACAAATGTATAATTATTGTAGATTGTGGTCAAACTAGTTACACAAATGATCTTAGACTGTTTTTAAATAACATCTGTCTATTGAGATGTGCTGGAAATGACATTTGGGTCTGAAAAAATGTAAAATAATTTATCTTGTAATCAAAGTTTGTCCTCTTACAGACCTTAAAACTAGACACATTATTTAAAATTATGAGACTGTGTTATGTGAATTTTGAACGAGTTTTTGTAATTCTTCACATGGCTAACTGTTCCCAGAGTTGAAGAAACGCCCATATATAACGTGTTTTGTTTCTTGGACACATGACAGATTTGACAAAAGCTTGAGATAGGACAGCATTTAAAAGATATTTAACAATATCTGTAAAACTTCCATTAACCAAAACAGTTTTAATGGGTGAAATGTAAATATTATTAGTGAGTTAGAACTCTATCTTATTTAAAACCACACTGCTTTTCTTACTTCACATTTCTGTCTTTTTTCCAGTCCAAATATCTAAAAACTCTTAAATCAAGATGCTTTTATTAAGGAAAATGTAAAAAAAATCTTGATTTCTGGGGGGAAAAATCTAAATGAATAGAGTTTTTGCTTGAAGCAAACAACATTATCTGCCAATGTGGTTAGAAAAATAATCTTGTGTCTGTCTAGCTCTGAAACATGATTGCAAACACACACATTATTATTGTTCTGACCCCTTTGGCAGATAATGTTGCTTGTTTTAAGCAAAAACGCACTTCAATTTCATTTTATTTTCCAGAAAACAAGAAAAAATATCCAATGTCATTTAACTGATCTCGTAAATGCATCTTGATTTAAGACTTTTTTAGATATATTTAGACTAGAAACGACAAAAATACTAAATAAGAGCATGTTTTGCAGCGCACACATGGCAAAAAGTAAAATTATTTCTTTATCTAGAATGACTTTATGGTATTTAGTCTATAAACATAAACACAAATGCACAAAACTGCACGTTTATGACAAAAATAGTCTGCAATTTGGCCTTTATTACTCATGTCTACATTACAAATGAAATAAAATGAGATATTAACCTACATTTCTGACAGATTCCCCCGGTTACAGTCCGTGTTTCTCCTGATTTGCACATTAGTGTTGTTGATTAAGTCTGGCTTTAAACTGAATTAAATCACTGAGAGATTCGCAGCTCGTACCGGAGACGTCTGCGCCAAACTCAAAGGCTTCTCATTGGCTGTTTAGTGGTCATGTGATCGAGACACTCAGCCAGTAAACACATGTTCAGAGTCAGAGTTTCGTTCCGCTTTTGGCGTGTTAATGTTTCCCTGGCCTAAAGTCTAGAACCGCCACCTTGTGTTGACATCGTGAAACTGCAGGATTTGTAAATTATGCATGGCGGGCCACATATAATACATTTTAACAGACACGCTGTGACACCCCTGATCTATACACTGGATCTAATTTGCATATTAATGTGTAATAAGAAGTGTAATAACGGGAGCAACATTTTCATAATATTTTATGGATCATTGATATGTAATTTCTTTCCCTATTCACTTGTGTCTCCAGAATGCCTGATAAACATGATTTAAAGGTGCAGTGTGTAGTATTAATGAGGGTCTATTGACAGAAATGCAATATAATACACATAACTAAGTGTTTATGACTTTAGAATGAGCCGTTTCTATCTACACACACCCGTACAGTGAAGCCGCCATTTTGTGCCGTCATGTTTCTACGGTAGCCCTAAGGGGACAAACTTCTCTCCAGAGCGCTAGCTACTCTCTGCTGTCTCACGACCACATCTGTGTCCTGTGTGGGCCACCGTAGCTTCTCTATGTGCTCAGAAAGGGTTGTGCGATTCACAACCTCACCACTAGATGGCGATTAAACTTACACACTGCACCTTTAAGAGCCGGTGTGCTCTATAGTGGGTGTGTGTGACATCAATGCCCTGCTTCTGGAACAGAATGCCTTATTTTGATTAGAAACCCCATAACATTTCCCTGAGATGTTGATTTATAACAAACAATTAGAAAATTAGTCATATTTGTGTAAGATGCTCATTTTTAAAGAGCGAAAACCTCAGAACTAATGCGATCTCTTTACAGGACATCCAGACTAACAGATTAAACTGAACATTATAACTAACATTTGATGTACGAGAAGGAGGATAAATACAGACAAATATTAAAACAGTCTTCATAATATTCAGTTTAACGAAGCCTTTAAAGATGAACATCACTGATGTTTAGTGTTTTGTTAGAGTGATATCAAACACACGTTACACATTTTAAATTAACATTCCTAGGATCAAAGTTACATCAGAAGCGTTAAGATAAGCCTACCCAAATATCACCTGAGTGTTGAATAATAATTCCATAATTCCATCACCATATAGACCTGTTAACATCAGCTCTGCTGCTACTGAGAGTGGGGTTAGCAAGAGCACATTAGCCAGAGTCCTGACAGGGATTAACTGCAGAGAATGCTTTTGGGAATAAAATCATTTGTACAAGGGTGTTATATTTTTAGATAGCTCTAAAGAGTTGATGTTTTAAGATGATGTTGATTAGTCAGACATAGGGATGAAACGATTACCGGTTTCACGATAAATCACGATAAAATTTAGTGACGGTTAGTAATATCGTATAAAATGTTATTATCATTAAAACCGCATGTGATTATCACGATTGTGAAAACTCGCGGTAAGTCTTGTCCAGTCAGCGTCAGTCTGGCGCAGCGCAGCGCTGTTTTCTGAATGAGAATAAATGGCAGAAGGCAGTGACAGCGCTCGGGGGATTGTTCAGCCCCTAAAAGGACCAAATCTGAGGCGTGGTCATATTTTGGCTTTTACAAAAGTCCTGAGGGAAACTTAATCTAAGATGGTCACCCTGTCTGCAGAACATGCCAGAAGAAAGTCACTGTAATGGGGAAAACACTTCAAAACTACGAACGCAAGGCAAGTGGACTTTGACCTCAATACCAAAACTACGTCTGGCAAATTATAATGTGAAGCGAACGAACAAATTCAGTCAAGACTAGGGTGACATTTAAGGGATAATAATCAGGGCTTGACATTAACAACCGCCATTTGTGGGTGTAACGTTATTTCGGCTGCACACTAGTTACTCTGGCTGTTGAACTTATAATAGTCTTCTCAAAAGCCATCTGTTATAATCGCGTTGCGCATTATAACCACTCACACGTGTTTCTATTGAGTTCATGAATGCAATGTCTCATAATCAGAGGCGTTCAGATTAGCGGAGTTTTGTTCAGAGCGCGCGCGCGCCGCGCTCACTCGCTGAAATCTGCACTCAAAGCAGAGAAAAACGTGCGATGTACGCAAGAGATTCACTCAGCATACATAGGTTGACTGTTTTTGTTCTATTTCAGCAGCGAAAATGGTTTAAAAAAACACAGCAGAGCCACAGCGCATCTGATATGACTGGCATAACGCTGGCGAATTTAGGGACCGTCTGTAAAGTTACATACAACATTGAAACGTGTATAACGTTACCAAACTTCACTAGCATTTAAAGAGAATGACAGTCATAAAACTGACTGTAAAGTGATCATCTAGGTGTCAGGTATGATGCACACATTTTGATATTTAATAAAATAAACTGTCAAATCATATGGAAATATGGATATGCATTATTTCACAAGGATACTGTTTGGGCTCTAACACAAAATATGCTAGATTTAAATGCATCATAGCTGAACACTGATGAGAATATTTCTTGAGAATATATTTACAGAGATAATATTAGAGATTATATTTACGACAAATTATTATTTATGCGTTATGCGTTGCTATTGACGACGGCCATTAAGTAAAGAAATCCCACAGAATCTATCTTAAAAAAGTGCTTAGAGCTGCTTTAGTTATTTGTTGTTTGTTGAATTTCAAATATAAAACTTCTTTTTGAACACTTTCATCTCGTTTGAACAAAACCGTGATAATATTGATAACCGTGATAATTTGGGTCACTATAATCGTGATGTTAAATTTCCATACCGTTTCATCCCTAGTCAGACGCTAATAGAGCGGTTTCTACGGTATGGCCATACTGCAGATCACTTTATTTACTTGAGCATAATTAGTGCTTGACAGATGTGGAGTTTTCAATGGTGCACAAAATCGCAAATCCGCAAAGTGAAATCTACTCAATTCACTCAGAAATGATCTAGTGGTCTAGTGGGTTAAAGCACTGAACTGAAACTGGTTCAATCCCAGCAGTCGCGACACCACCAGTGTAGAGCTGCCACTAATGACTATTTTATATCGATTAATCTATTGACTAATTTAACACAATCCTTTTCAACAATTTTACCTAAAATCATTTAATTTAACTTGCAACGTTGGCCTTCAGTAGTGTACTATAAAAAGTATAAATGTAAATAAGCCCTTGACAAAATGTAAAACTAAAAGAGTAAAAATGTAACAAGGTACAAATTTGTAAACCAACATAACAAAAAAAGAGAATATCAGCAAATACTTTTTTTATAGAATAGTGTTGTCACTAGGGATGGGTCGCGATTTTCGAATATTCGATTAGTTATTTAATTATAGAATATCGAATAGTATGTGCGATTATCGTCCAAAAAAAATCCCCATGTTGTCGGTGCTGATGTGGTGCTGACGCGTTCATGTAACCAGAGGCGCTGCCAGTAACGCTCCTAAAGCTGCCCGTCAGCTCTCAGGGTGTTTTATACTGGACACGTTTGCTGCGGTCCGAGTCTGATTGTTCCCTCCGCCTCCGCACACAGTGTTGGTCTGGTTTCACACTCAACTTGAACTCTGGTGCGTTTGCGTTCATCTTACGTCATCACAAACGTGCACGGGCGTGATAGAAAACAGAACGCGGGTCAATATATTGGGCTTTTTTCAATTAATTTGGTGCTATTATGTGCAGCTGAGTAAACGACACTTGGGTTTACCGAATGTGTGTCGCTTGAAAGCGGCTTTGCTGCTTGCAAACAGACTCTTTTGAGGAGACGGTGAATTGCCATTCATTTGCTTCCCTGATTGCACTCTATGCGCGAATACACTGCAGGCTCGCTCTCGCGATCGTATCTCAGCTAAATCATCAACACTATCATCTCTTACGTGTATGTTATTGAACTAATGACATTGTAATCGGCTAAAACGCATGCGCTGGTTACTTTCTTCCACAACAAGTGCGCACCCGAGTGCTGTTTGCACATTCACGTGAATCACGGCTCAGCTTCGAGAGCAACCGAACTCCGGTTGTGTGTTCTCGGGTTCGGTACCTCAGTGCACACCAAGCTCTGTAGGTAAGCTTTCACATTAGCAATTTTTCATGCTAACCGTGCCCCATTCCGAACTAAAATGCCAAAGTAAAAACGCCCTGAGACAACAGAAGAATAACGTCTCACGCGCACGCTGTAGACTTGTGGCATTTATCAGGTAACTTGGGGCGATGTCACATTACAGTCATATGTTTCAGCATGTTACAATAATATGGCTTGAGTTGATATAGCCTATTCCCTAATGAATTAAACAGTTTGTTATCATACAGATTGAGAGTGTGAATGGTCTCTCTCCCTCTCTCTGTTTATGTGTGTAACCTATACATGCGTGCATGCGTGCATGCGGGGGAGGAGTTGCGATTTTCGAATAAAAATCGAATAATTCCCAGCGATCTTCGAATATCATTTTTGCTTGAAATGCCCATCCCTAGTTGTCACGATACCAAAATTATGACTTATGATTAGGGATGCACGATATTATCGGCACGACATCGGAATCGGCCGATAAACGCTTAAAATATAAAAATCGGCATTGGCCGATATGAAAAAATTATGCCGATATGCCTTGCCGATATGATAACGTGTTGATATGCGCCTGCAATAACTCACGTGTGCAAGGACTGCTATAGCGATAAGATCACGTCAGCCGTGTGCTCATTCTTCAAGTGAAAACAAGCAAATGCTTTGCATGTTTGGTGATTTATATTGACAGTTTTTAAATGCTGCCTTGAATTTGTGAATCAACGCAGGATTGGCAGGTTTTCACAACAAAACTAGCCCAAAACAAGCACAATCGCGTCTCCCCACTCTATAGCGCGCGCAGCAGCCTCTACAGCAGCAGAAGCTCCTCCAGGTCCTAGTGCCCGCCCGGGAGAATGTTATATAGCCTATTTAGTGGAGGCGCTGTTGTTACAGTAATAAAATGAAAAGTAGAATACACAAATAAATAGAAGTTACTTTATCTGAATAAATAAAGCAGTAATGAAGTCAAAGCATGGCACTTGTAAATTAAATACTTTTACATACAGTTTATTAATCTGTAATAAAATTTTATGAAATTGATGATGAAAAATAATCCAAGGAGCTCTAAAATAACTGTGAATGTTTTTATCTGAAGCTAAATACAGCATCAACTGATCCCATGCCACCCCCACTTCATGTGCACAAACATTAAATCCAAAAATAAAATATTTAGATTACAACTGCATCTGTCTGGGTTGAAAAATTATTATTATTGTTATTTTCAGCGCTTGTAATATACTCTTATTATAAAAATAACTTTATTAACATTTATTTATCTTTAACAAGTGTCCTTTTAGTAAGGAGACCTCAGAAATCTGAAACCAGAATGAAAAAGAAAAAAGTTTTTTTGATCAAAATGGTGGTTTCCAAACTAAGGGAAAAAATAAACATATATCGGTATCGATATCGGCATCGACCAAAATTAGTTGAAAAATATCGGCATATCGGATATCGGCAAAAATCCAATATCGTGCATCCCTACTTATGATACTGAATCGATACCATGGCAAAAAACTGTAAAAGTAATTGAATAATATGACAGAACTTACTATTCATTGTTTTATCATTGTTTTAGGGTTAAAAACCCCTATAAACTCCCTTGTAAGGCATGTTCCTGCTTCACACAGAATATGAGCTCCGGCCCTTTAAGAGGCGCACGGCCCAAAGTCATTATAACACCCGATTTCATATCGTACCCAACTTACCTAGTCGACTAAAAATATTGACTTCGACTAATTAACAGCGTCAAAGCAGTCGATTGTATCGACTAGTGATTAGGGCTGTCAAAATTAATCAAAAATGACGTTCGAATATTCCCTCTAAAAAAAGCACGAATATTCGAACTATTCGAACATCTGGTTGCGCATTTTATCAATGACGCGCATTACGTCAATAACAGGACAAATGAATACAAAGAGACATAACTACTTCTATAGGTAGTCTATTTAAGTTTAAACATATTTGACAACGTATTACCTACACAAAAACAAGTAAATCAACTAATGGCTAAGACCGCGGACCTCACTCTCTCTCGCCCTCACGCTCTCTGCGCATAACGGGTTAAATGAACAAACACATTTTGAGGCTGATCAAGAGTTTTGTGCAAGCAATTTAAGGTCGCGACTCTTGTCCCAAATATAGCAGGCTTCATTCAGTGATTGAAACAAATATTAATATAAGTTTTACAGCATATTATTGAACGCTCCGAGCGAGCTGTGCTGTGGTAAACATGGAACTTTTCCTTGACATGAAATGGTAAATAATCAAACCAGTGGAAGCAGTGCATTTATCCTTCATTCATGCAATATCTCTTCAGTCAGTACCTCGGTTCCATTGCTTGACAGAACTCCAGCCTGCCCCATCCACCACACTGATCGCTCTCATGTCCTTACAAATGAACAAAATTAATTTCTCCGTTATGGCCTCTTGTCGTGTTGCAGACACAGAGCTTGTGGCGGGCGATGCAAAGTAAGGCTGGTCCAGTTTGCACATACAAATTAGTTGCTTAAATTTACAAAACGAGCCTACAAAAGCATAAAAAAGCCTGTTTAATAAAGAAAAGTTCACGAAACTAAGTGAAAACTCCCTAAAGTGTTTAGTGAAATTAGGAAACATTTAGATATCATAAATTGAGTTGTATAAGTTAACGTTACGTTTCTACATACATTTTGTTCTCATGTCACAAGTAATATCAAGGTTTATTTTGATCTGTTTTACATGATTCTTTTGTAGTGTGGTTTTTGGTGAAGTGTACTAAAATAAATATCGTCACCTGTGTACATTAGCCCACTTCTTCTCGACGCTTTTCCTGATAGTTTATAGAACAATTACTCCGAGTCGCCATCTGTCGTTTCAAAGAAAGGCACAACGCCGAGCGCGTCAAGTATAAACACGTCGTCCGTTTGGGGAGGAGCGCGCGCAGTCAGCGGAGGCTCGCGCTCTGGAGACGGGCCAAAGTACACAAGGCTTCAGGCGCGCCAGCGCCCACTCGCAAAGCAGACAGCCACGCCTCTACTACCGCGGGCGTTTTTTTTCCCAACATTTTTTATTTATTCGAATATTAATTTTCACCTTCGAAATTCGTTTTTTAAAAACTATTCGAATATATATTCGAATTTAGAATATTCGTTGACAGCCCTACTAGTGATGCACCGATCCACATTTTTTCACTTTCGATCCGATCCCGATACCGATACCAGAGCTGTGTTTGCTTTAATATTATTATTATTATTATCATTATTGTTGATTTTATATGATGCTGAAATAAACTCCTCTCAACAGGCAAGTATGATATGTACGTATTAGGGATGAAACGGTATGGAAATTTCACATCACGATTATTGTGAGCCAAATTATCACGGTTTTGTTCAAATGAGATGAAAGTGTTCAAAAAGAACCGATGCACACACTTAGAACATTTCAACAAGTTTTATATTTGAAAATCAACAAACAACAAATAAATCATGTAGCTCTAAGCACTTTTTTAAGCTAGATTCTGTGGGATTTCCTTCCTTATAATGGCCGTTGTCAATGGCAACGCATAAATCTCTAATATTATATCTTTAATCTCTAATATTATCTCTGTAAATATATTCTCAAGCAATATTCTCATCAGTGTTCTATCAGCTATGACACATATAAATCTAGCATATTTTGTGTAAGAGCCCTAACTGTATTCCAGTGAAATAAAGCATATTTTCATATGATTTGACAGTTTATTTGATTAAATATCAAAAATCCAAAAGGTGTGCATCATACCTGACACCTAGATGAACACTTTACAGTCAGTATGACTAAGTCATTCTCTTCAAATGCTATTGAAGTTAGAAACGTATGTTGTATATAACTTTAGAGACAGTCCCTCAAAACGTCATATAAGATGCGCTACGATTCTGTTGTTTGTTTGAAACTATTTTCGGTGCTGAAATAGAACAAAAACAGTCAATCACTGTATGATGAGTGAATCTCCTGCGTACATCGCACGTTCATCTCTGCTCTTAGATTGTAGATTTCAGTGAGTGAGAGCGGCGCGCGCTCTGAACAAAACTTATATTCATAAACTCAATAGAAACACGTGTGAGTGGTTATAATGCGCAACGTGATTATAACAGATGGCTTTTGAGAAGACCATAAGTTCAAAGTGGCTAATGTGAGTGTTACACGCCACAGCCGAAATACACACGCAGATGGCGATTGTTAATGTCAAGCCCTGATTATTAGGGCTGAGCGATTTTGGAAAAAAATCGAATTGCGATTTTTTTTTTTTTACCAATATTGCGATTGCGATTTAATATGCCATTATTTTTTAAACTCTTTATCTTCTGTATTATTCAACAATAGATCATTGTATAGTAATGGTGGAAATCTTTAATTGGTACCTCACGATCCGATTCCAAAACTTTTTCCTTATTAATTATTAATATTAATCTTATGAATTTATTTAAAACTTAAAATGTTTTTTATTATGATTATAATTATAAGCTTTTTAAAATAACTAGGACATTATTACATTTTAATTAAAACAATTGCATGTTAATAATTTAAAATATATAAACTAATATAGCTGCAAAACATAAGCTAGTAAATCATAAAGAGGAACAAAAAAACATATTACAAGCAATGAACAAAGAGTGCTTTCAGTATTTAAGAGTGTCTGAACTGTGAGTGATTTTTCTCTTTCTCAGCTTTACTGTTGTTTGATTATTAATCATGACATCATCATAGACAGCGGAAGACCTGCATTCACACTAATGCTCAGATCTCTTTTGAAATATAAGATGTTTTTGCCCTGTCTGTTTAATTCATTAAGACATTACTGATGGTGTTTACATTAATTTTGCGTCATAAAAGCATTTTGAGACGCACACAGACGCGTGCTCGCGAGCACTCTTCACACAGCGCCGCGTGAGCATTTGAAATGGAAAGCCTTCAGTCAGTGAGTTTCTTATTTTTAATAATCAAGCACACTGCATTCCTAACGACATGAATGAAGCCTTCATTGAGCGTTTGTAAGGAAAATACCGGCGGGCGAGAACACACACTGTAGGCGTGACATCAAGCAAAGTTTCTCACAGCGCATATCCTGTGCAAAGAAGCCGTGAATGTCATTGCAATTCGCGCCGTCAACCTTTCCGAACGTTATGAAATATTATTTTATGGTTCGTGTGTGTGTGTGTGAGAGAGAGAGAGAGAGAGAGAGAGAGAGAGAAAGAGGGAGATAATGGAAGCAATCAGAATACGGGTGTTTCTAAAACACACGCAGCACCTGCAGTTAAAATCTAAGCTCAGAATCGATCCAGAATCATTGGAGAAGAATCTTTTCTCCCACCTCTATTGTAGCCTATAGTATGAACAACACAATATTAGATAGATTAAACACAAACAGTTTTTTTTTTATGTGTAACGTGCCAAGTTGATGTTTCTTCTGCAGACTTTACCCTCGCGTGTCACGTGACCAGACTGTAATCGCAGCCTTTGCGGTTAGGAAATAGTGTTTTATCATATCGCGATATTATCGCAAATGCAATTAATCGGTCAGCCCTACTGATTATTATCTCTTAAATGTCACCCTAGTCTTGTTTGAACTTGTCTGCTTTTTTAAATGTTTGATTGCATTCGACGCGAGGGAGCTTCCACCTCTCTGAATTACGGCTTTGCAAAAATTGTCTTGCTCTGCGGTGTTTCCAGTGTGAAGTATTTCCACAGCTGGCATGTTGGCTATCTGCAGGGTTGCCAGGTTTTCACAACAAAACCCGCCCAATTGCTACTCAAAACAAGCCCAATCGCGTTTCAGGGGGGCTTCCCCGGTAAAAATCACATTTGGCGGCATGGTTGCCTACTAAAATTCACATTCCCGGGGCTAAATATCACATATTTGTATCACATATTAAATATATAAAGCAGGGGTGTCAGCCAATTACAATAATCTCAAAATAGCGATAGCCAATATATCTGTCTATTGACCAAATCCTGTGATTGTGTTTATTGTTATTTAGACAGTGTTCTGACCTCCAGTAACTTTTTCCTTTTCAAAGTCCATTTCCACTCGTTTCCCCATCAGATACGTTCACCAAACCTCTTCATCGCCTCTAAATCCTACTGGATAATTCAGATTGATCTTAAATCACAGAATTAACAGTTTTACATTATGGTAACACAATATAGTTCTCTTTTTGATAGCACCTCAAGGACAGTAAAAACAGTAATATTGTGAAATATTACAAATAACTATTTTTGGTTTTAATGTAATTTAAAATGTAATGTATTCCTGTGATGAAAGCTGAATGTATCATCATTACTCCAGTCTTCAGTGTCACATGACCCTTCACTGATCATTCTCATATGAGGATCTGAAAGATAAAAGGTCAATATTTGTAACATTATTAATATCTTTACTGTCACTTTTGATCAGTTTAATGAAGTAGCTGTACACAAGCTTTACAGTAATTGTAAGTCGTGTTGGAGCTTGTTAACGGTTTATAATGGCTGATTGTGTTGTAGGTGTGGCGGATGGGGTCGGAGGCTGGCGGGACTATGGGGTCGACCCCTCTCAGTTCTCCGGGACGCTCATGAGGACGTGCGAGCGGCTCGTCAAAGAAGGGAGATTTGTGCCAAGCAACCCCGTGGGAATCCTCACCACCAGCTACTATGAGCTCCTGCAGAACAAAGTGCCGCTATTAGGTGAGCAGGCATCTTCAGATCAGGGATTATGACGTAGAAAAAGTGTTCAATGGAAGTCTCTGTCATGAAATGAAGGGCCTTTTTGGATTTATTCATTTTCAAATCATAATAGAGGCCGTTGGGATTGAGGCGTTATGCTCTGGCTTCAATTATCCTGCAGTCGCTCAATGTTGTGTGTCATACACGGGAATATGCGTCATATTTACTAAAGGTTTTTTTTCGTTTTTCCTTCAAGTTAAAGGTCCCATGGCATGAAATTTTCATTTTATGAGGTATTTCGACATTAATATGAGTTCCCCTAGCCTGAATATTGTCCCCAAGTGGATAGAAATGTTGATCGGTGTAAAACCGAGTTCTGGCTGTCTTTCTCTGCCTTTGAGAAAATGACAGGCCAGACGAGCCAATCCTGAAGTCTCCTGGTTTGACGTCCAAGCAGGAACGGTTTCCTCCCTTTCCTCCGCCCAGAGAATCTGTCACGCCCATGCAAGCGCTCGAGAGATCATTAACGTTACTTGTGAACGAGTGAACGCTGGCAGTTTCTCAGTGTTTGGATGTACAAATGAAAACGTCCGGTTACGTATGTAACCCTCGTTCCCTGAGGAGGGAACGGAGACGTACGTTAGTGACTAACGAATGGGGGTTTCGCTTAGAAGCCAATCATCTTCTTCGTATTCAACAGCGCCCAATGGCAGTGCCAATGCCATGGGCATGCGGAATTTGCATGCGTAACTCCGCCCCACCTCGTGGGTATATAAGGAAGTACGCTGGCAACATCGCATTATGTTACTGCTGCAGGAGCCAAGACTGAACTCCGCGTTCCAGGCAGCACAGCTGACGTGGCTAAGGAAACGTACGTCTCCGTTCCCTCCTCAGGGAACGAGGGTTACATACGTAACCGGACGTTCCCTTTCGTTCAGTCACTACGACGTACGTTAGTGACTAACGAATGGGGGAACCTGTAAAACAGCGCCACTCAGCTGTCATCCAGTGCCCTGCGTAAGTGTGAGATCCCGCCACTTAAGGCCCTAGGACTCCCACTTATCACAGGATTACCAAGGTACACTGGGAAGCATATCCCAGTGAGGGAATGCCAAGATGCCTACCCGTGGGGAGGACTTAGAGAATACACATATGACCCGCTGTGGGCTGCATATGGAAGATCTCTAGGGTACCAGCCGAAGGTGGATTTTTAACCCTAGGTGTGGCAGGGACTTGCCAAGGGAAAGACACCTGCTCACTGAGGAGGCTTACGGTGGGAATACTCGTGTGGGGGTCGCCGGAGGGGAACCATGCACACGGAGCACCTGGCCGGACATGAGGGTCTGGGCTCGAAAGGGCAGACTGAACTGATGTCGGCGTCAGCAGTGCTGGAGGAGCTCAGGGCTCTCGGGGAGCTCACCTGAGGAAAATATCGCACGTATCCAGTCCTGGGAGTGGAATGGCGAGCAAGCGAAGACACCTGAGCCTGGCCCATTACCGGCCCCTCGGGG
Source organism: Gobio occitaniae (assembly GCA_033150135.1). Taxonomy (NCBI): domain Eukaryota; kingdom Metazoa; phylum Chordata; class Actinopteri; order Cypriniformes; family Gobionidae; genus Gobio; species Gobio occitaniae. The sequence goes on along the minus strand of JARQWZ010002249.1, from coordinate 126,032 downwards.
GGGCGAGTACAAAGTCGGACACTGGCTCCACTCGGAGATTGTAGAATCTGGCGAATGTGTTGGGTGTCGCCCAGCCTGCAGCTCTGCAGATGTCTGTTAGCGAGGCGCCATGCGCTAGAGCCCAAGAGGAGGCCACACTCCGGGTGGAGTGTGCCCTCACACCAAGGGGACATGGACGGCCTTGCTGCTGGTAAGCCAAAACAATGGTGTCCACTATCCAGTGAGACAACCTCTGCTTTGAGAGAGCACTTCCCTTCTGCTCTCCACCATAACAGACAAAGAGCTGGTCTGAGGTCCTGAAACACTGCGTCATGTCTACGTAGGCGCGGAGAGCGCGTACTGGACAGAGCAATGCCAAGGCTGGGTCTGCCTCCTCCAAAGGCAGCGCTTGCAGGTTCACCACCTGATCTCGGAACGGAGTGGTGGGAACCTTGGGCACATATCCGGGCCGGGGTCTCAGGATCACGTGAGAGTTAGCCGGCCCGAACTCAAGGCACGCTTCGTCAGCCGAAAATGCTTGCAGGTCCCCGACCCTCTAAGCGAGGCCAATGCGGTCAGCAGAGCCGTCTTCATAGACAAGAACTTAATCTCGGCCGACCGCAAAGGCTCAAGGGAGGCCTCTGCAGAGCACTCAAGACTACTGAGAGGTCCCAAGAGGGAACGAGAGGAGAGCGAGGAAGATTCAGTCTCCTCGCCCCCCTCAGGAACCTGATGATCAGGTCGTGCTGCTACTTACCTTTTTGTCTCCCAGGAGATCGTGGTAGGCAGATATTGCGGCCACGTACACTTAAGAGTGGAAGGAGACAGCCTTCGTTCCACCCCCTCCTGGAGAAACGATCGCACAGACCCGATCGGGCATTACCAGGGGTCTTCTGGGCGGGGAAGACACCATGTGACGAAGAGGTTCCACTTCAACGCATAGAGGTGTCGTGTAGACTCTGCCCTAGCGGAAGTGATGGTAGCGGACCACCGCAGGTGGAGGGCTACTCAACCAGCCGCGTCCCGTCCAGAAGCCACACGTGGAGCTTCCAGAACGCTGGACGCGGGTGCCAAGCGGGTGCCCCCGTCTCTGAGTGAGAAGGTCTTGACTCAGAGGAATAGGCCAGGGAGGGGCTGTCGCAAGGAGTAGCAGTTCTGAGAACCAGGTCCGGCCGTGCCAACGGGGCGGCCAACATGACCTGCTCCTTGTCCTCCCTGATCCTGCACAGTACCTGTGCGAGAAGGCTCACTGGGGGAACGCATAATTGCGTAGCCCCGACGACCAGCTGTGCGCCCAGTGCATCCGTGCCGACCATAGATCGGGGAATAATACAGAGGAGCAATGGGGAAGAGTCCTGGGAGGCAAACAGATCTACCTGTGCGTCGCCGAACCGTTCCCATATCAGCTGGACCGTCTGGGGATGGAGTCTCCATACTCAGGAAGAGGCTGAAGCCGTGAGAGCTCGTCGGCTGCACGGTTCAGGTCTCCCGGGATGTGGACAGCATGAAGGGACCTCAGATGCTTCTGACTCCATAAAACGAGATGGCGGGCGAGTTGAGACATACGGCGGGAGCGTAGACCGCCCCGGCCGTGTCGTCTGTCCTGACTAGTACATGTTGACCCTTCAGCAACGCTCGGGAAGCGGGTGCAGGGCGAACCGTACTGCCAGCAACTCGAGGCAATTGACACACAGAAGGCGCTGGGGTCCTATCCAGGAGCCCCGCGGCTGCTTGTCCATTGCACATGGCACCCCAGCCCGTGGATGATGCATCTGTTGATACAAACAAGATGCCTGGAAACTCGTTCTAAGGACACTCCGGTCCGTAGAAAACTGAGGTTCGACCACGGGGAGAGAGTCTGTAAGCAGGCCCGAGTCACTTGTACCCGGAGCGTGCCAGACCGCCATGCCCATCTCGGGACTCGATCGCGTAGCCAGTGCTGAAGCGGTCTCATATGAAGCAATCCGAGCGGCGTTACCGCGGCCTGCAGATGCCATATGCCCCAGGAGCCTCTGAAATGTTTCAGTGGAACCGCCATTCTTGCCCCTCGATTTGACGAAGGGAAGTCAGCAGAGACTGCGCGCGCGCGCTCGAAAGCTGCGCGCACATGGCGACCGAGTCGATATCCCATACCGAGAAAAGAGATCCTCTGCGCGGAGGCAAAGTTACTCCTCTCCCAGTTGACACCCGAAGGCCCAGACGGGCTAGGTGATGGAGCACCAAATCTCTGTGTCCGCAAACCTGCTCTCCGAGAGGGACCCAGAATGAGCCAGTCGTCGAGGTAATTCAGGATGCGGACCCCGTGCTGCCGAAGGGGCGCAAGGGCTGCCTCGGCAATCTTCGTAAAGACGCGAGGGGACAGAGATAGCCCGAATGGTAGAACTGCGTACTGATATGCCCGCCCCCTCGAAAGCAAACCGTAGGAACGGTCTGTGTCGAGGCAAAAAGGAGACATGGAAGTAGGCGTCCTTCAGGTCGATCGCTGCAAAACCAATCGTGTGGACGAACGCCTTCGAAAAGGCGTTTCGCTGTCAACATCTTGAACGGAAACCGGTGGAGGTAACGGTTCAAGACGCGCAGGTCCAGGAGATCGGTCAAGCCCACCGGTCTTTTTTGGGTACAATGAAGTACGGGCTGTAAAACCCCGGAATTCACCTCGGCTGGAGGGACAGGTTCGATCGCACCCTTCGCCAGTAGGGTGGCAACCTCCGCTCGCATGACGGGGACATTAGCCCCGATCATAGTGGAACGGACCTCCCCGGAAGCAGGAGAGGAACCTGCGCGAACTGAATCGCGTAGCCGCAACCTGACTGTCTTCCGCGACCCAACGGGACAGCCCTGGAATCTGAAGCCAGGCTCCCAGGAACTGCACCAGCGGGGTCAATCGGACTACAGGTGTACCCGGAGTGGAGGCAGCGATGCAGCGTTACCGACCCGGGACAAGGGAGGCTGTTGGGCGTCCCGGTGTGGGGGTTGCGGTTAAACGGCTGCGTCCTGGACAGAGGAGACCAGGGAAGGGACCGCGCGTTCCACTGGGGTCTGCTCTGCCAGGAGGCTGGCGACAGAGAGGGATGCGAGTGGCGGGACCCGTGGGTGGCGCGCACTGTCATCACCGGTCTCTGGGTCCTCAGGAGACAGGAACATGAGTTCTTCCCAAGCGCTGCTAGCCCGGGGGCCAGCAGCGGAAGGGATTTTCCCCCGGCCCTCCACCGGGGGAAGGAGAGGCCCTGCTACCATCCCCCTGGGAAGAACTGGAACCCATCTCTGAGTTGTCCACCTCCAGCGTGGCATTTAACCAGTCTGGGGAGCGGACCTGGGCGACATCCTCAACCACCTCCACAGGCGCGGCCCAGGTTTAAAGCCTGCTGCTGGGGGCCCGGGCGGGGAAGAGGGAGGGCGCCCTCGGCGGCGAGCGGACTGAGGCGACTGAGCCGGCGGCTGGTGCAGCAGCTGGCCGCCGGGGCAGTACGTGTTACAGCCTCAGTCTGCTCTGGGGCGGCCGAGAACTGTTGGGCGCAGTTCCCAGCCGCGCCGCCGAAGAGGCCAGCCTGGGATATGGGTGAGTTGAGGGGGCGGGCCCACTCAACGTCCTCCAAATCACCAGGTAAGGCCAGGTGTTCTCCCGGACCACAGCTGTGGACATCTCCCGACCCAGGGAGCGTGTGGCCACCTTCACCGCCCGGGGGGCGGGATCAGTCTGCGGCACGCAGCTCAATGAAGAGCCCTGGGTCGGCTCCACCCTTGTGCATGTGCAAAGGGGCGGCGGCCTGCCCCGTAGCTCTGCAGGACCACGCCACCGAAGTAGACGAGCCCACAGGCTTTGGGAGGGTGCTTAGGACAGCCACACCACGCCACGTCAAGCCCTCTGTGGACACCGTAGTGCGCAACAGAGAGTTCAAACAGTGGGGGTGAGGGGGCCCCAGTGTACCCTAGGCCGCGGCCCCATCAAGGGCAGAGAAGGCGGAGGAGGCCACCAAACGATCGCGGGAAGCAACGGGGACTTCCAGGACCGCGTGATCTCCTCATGCACCTCGGGAGCGAAAGGCATTGGGGGCGGGGCCCAACAGCTGTCGGGTGCCGTCCCCAAAAAACCAATCGCGCAACCACGAGCACTTCGCGACTGGGCGGAGTTCCACACCAGCGCGAGACTCGCGGCTGCCCGAGATAACATGGCTGTCAACCTTAGGGTCGGATCAGGCAGTGCTGACACACCCGGAGGCGGAGCACAACTCCTAATCGTCATCCCCAAAGGACTCCAGCCCACCTTGGGATGCGGCGATCGACATCTCACTGCTATCTGGAGCGTGAACGAAACGAACGAGGCGTCAGAGACGGGCCGCTGTTTCAGTCCAACACTCGCGGGTTAAAGCAATGTGCAAGAGGGGGCGTGGCCCGAGGAATGATCGTCGGGGTTCTTAATACCACGGCACCGCACTCAGGTCACCCTGGCCACCAGCCAAAGTACCACCTCACTCGGAGATGGTAGATTGGGGTGTGGCAGAGGGGACTCTCTCTCCTCACGGAGATCACTGAGTCTCGACCGCAAACATCGCGATGGTCACGTTCCCGCAGTGGGAACATGACGCATCCACAAACACTGCCCCGAACGTGCTGAAGCCCAAACACATCGAGCAGTGAATGTGCCCATAGACAGCAACGGAGATCGATCGCACCCGGAAGTGCACGGGCGAACCGTCTTGAAAAAGACGTGCCACGCGCAAGCTCTTTTTGTGAGAGGAAAGCTCTGCAGAGTGCCGAAGCGCCCCAGGGAAACACACACACAGCTGTTGCAGATCACTGCACAGATCAGCAGGCAGAGCAGCATGAGATCGCTGGAACGCGCCGTCACAGCCAACACCCTGGAGAACCGCTCGCCTCGAAGACTGAAGAGAAGACTTCAGAATTCAGGCTTGAAGGAGTGAAGAGATACTCTTGGCTCCAAAGTAGAAACATAATGCGATGTTGCCAGCGTACTTCCTTATATACCCACGAGGTGGGGCGGAGTTACGCATGCAAATTCCGCATGCCCATGGCATTGGCACTGCCATTGGGGCGCTGTTGAATACGAGAAGATGATTGGCTTCTAAGCGAAACCCCCCATTCGTTAGTCACTAACGTACGTCGTAGTGACTGAACGAAAGGGAACAGAAGTCTTTCTTCAGTTCCTTCTGATCTGTGATCATTGATTTCTTATGTGTAGCTAATTATTTATTATTCTTGCACACGCTGCAGCTTCTCTCTCTCCCGACAGAAAGGTGTTTTCGTGTTTTCTATCTTGTGAGTCAAGTGTTTTTGTACGTCCTCGTCGCGTCTATCTGTTCTTAAATGTGCATACAGTCGTTTCTGCTCAACATCAGCAGAGTAGTCTGTACTAGACTGTACAGCAGCATCTTTAGAGATAAACCTCACACACGCCGAAGCTCGGCCTTCAACATCCCCGACCCCCAGTACTGCATCTGGCCCACAGCGGAGGCACCAAACGCGGCGCGAGATTAAGCAGACGGGGGTAAGCGTGAGGGTATCTGGGCTAGGCTAGCCAGCTATTCCCACAATAAACTGGATTACATTCGATTACTGCTGTTGTGTCTTTGTTTGCGCTGTGTAAGTTACTCAATGCGCGTCACTGACGCTTTTCATATAATTGGAACATATCTAGAAATACTGCTTACTAACTGCTTACTAATCAACACTTACTAACATCGTTCATCTTGACAGCTGTAATGGTACATTGCATGTGTTACAAAGTTGGTAGAATAATGATGAAGACGGACTCGGCGTGACTGGGACTCGTGTTTATTCAGAACTCTCAGATACAAACACAATAAACTCGCGCTGACAGACAGCGCTCTCACAACTCAGTAGTTACTATAAATAACTTTGTTAGCAATCGCTCCGTCTCCGTGATGTCCGGTTCGCGAACGAATCATTCTTTTGAATCGGTTCTTTTTAGTGAACCGAACCAGTTCACCAAATCGGACTGAATCGTTCTAAACGGTTCGCGTCTCCAGTCAGCGCTGATCCATAATTTACTAAAGTTACTAACTTTCTGACATGAGTGACAGCCCCTCCGACTAGAAATAAACGAATAACCTGAAGTATATGCTGTAACTATAACAGTTCACTGAACTGAGACTGACAGAACTGATGTGAAGTGAACTCCGGTCCATCCGTCTCTCTGGCAGCAGCTCGATGCGTCGTAGACCTAATTAAACCACGCCCCCTCCGCTCATTTAAAATGCAAAGATGTCAGCAACAGTGGGCGTTTTTACTGAAGTCTCACAGCAGACACGCCTCTTGAAGCAGGGCATTCAGCCACAGGGCAAACAGCAGTATAGAAAAAATGCCTTTTATTTCTAAATTATGACATTTTATGATGTAAAAATCATACTAACAATATAAGTACACCTCAGGAAACACTATAAAATAATAGAAAAATGCCATGCCATGGGACCTTTAAACTTTATTCCAGACGCTTGAGGTGTCTGAGTCCCTGCACGGGTCCGATTTTGTAAACCCCGCACCCCGCCCGTACCCGCAGTGCTTAAAACCGCATCCGACCCGTTTTCCAACAACAGCACTAAATAAAATCCGCACCCGACCTGCTTAAAATAGAACCGACACCCGACCCGCACCCGCAATAAAATCAGTTTAGCATATTACATTACAGACACACTCTACAAAAATGTTTATTGCCAGCATACATAAGTTATTACACGACCATTAACTTAAGGACCACTTCGGGACATTCTAAAACGCTTAACGTGGCTTAATGTAGGTAAGACACTGTTATTAAGAGACCAAACTCAGTAAACATAATACTAATAACGTATACTATGTACAAAAAAATCAGATGAGCCCCAAAATTTGAACGCAACGCGTTTAATTACACGTTAAGCGTTTTCCTCCCATAGAAAACCATTATAAGAAAACGCTTAACGTGGCTTAATGTAGGCTACTAAGACAGTGTTATTAAGAGACTAAACTCAGGAACCATAACAAAAATACTGTTCGGTTGAACTGCGTGTGCTTGGTTTTGTTACCACAGTTATCTGCGTGCTTCACTCAGCGATGAACTTCCACATTTGCGGCTATCTGTTCTTCAACTCCTCATGATCCATCTTGATGAGTGCAGGCAGAGCGCGCCGCGGTTGTGATTTCTTCTGGGAGGGCGCGCGCGCCGCGCAGCCACAAATAAACTGATATGAATTTGAAATTATTTTATCAACTTGAAATACAGCAAGGCATATTTTTTGTATATGCATATTTTTAGGAACAAATCTACAATATACATGCATATATTTTAGGCCTATATTCGTTTGCACGTGGACTGTTTAAAAACCCGTGTTCTCCCTTGTCCGACCCGACCCGCACCCGTATCCGACACAGTAGGATGTTTTTTCACCCGTTTCAGCAATATTCGCGGGTCACCCGTCGGGTACCCGCACCCGTGCAGGACTCTGGTCTGAAATAATTCTGCATGTTTAAAATCCAGTGGGACCATCTCTTTGCTATCCACAGTCACTGTCAATTAGACTCCCCCTAAAACTGCCTCATCCACACGTCATCCTCAATAAACCCGTCTCCGGCGTGATGACTCCGATTGTTTGAATATTCGATCTATTATGACCTCTGACTTGTCAAGTTGCCAGAATAATAATCATACACTGTTTGTTAATTGGCCAGAGGAGAACTGCCCCCCCGACTGAGCCTGGTTTCTCCAAGGTTTATTTTCCTCCATTTTGCTCCTGATGGGGTTTTGGTTTCCTTGCCACTGTTGCCTCTGGCTTGGCTTGCTCAGTTGGAGACACTACATTTTTCAACTAAATATCCAAATAAATCTAATTATTAAACTAAATTAACCATATAAACTAAATTACTGATCTAAAGCCCACACTGTCACTGTATGATAATTGAAATGAGCTGATGACATCATCGTTTTCTCCAGAACGGCTGAATAAAATTATGCTGCATTATTTTCCTGTTTAACACTGTGAAGCTGCTTTGACACAATCTGCATTGTTAAAAGCGCTATATAAATAAAGTTGACTTGACTTGACACAGACTGTGATGTAACCTTACCCTCAGACTAACATTCATAACACAAGGTGTTCATGTGCAATGTCCTCTTAACTTAAAGTGAGTGAGTGATATGTGAAGGCTAAGTATGGTAACCCATACCTGGAATTTGTCCCATCCAAATTAGTGCACACACACACACACACACACACACACACACACACACAGCACACACAGGACCAGTGAACATCCAGTGAGCGATTAAGGGCACCTCAGTCATATTGGGAATTGAACGCCCACCCCTCGGGTCACCAGTCTGACTCTCTGACCACTGGGCCACAACTGCCCTAAACTAAGCATGCGCTGACATTTGAGACCATACACAGATGAGCTATAAAACCGAGGACTGGATGTTCTGGGACAGTCAAGAGTACAGCTGACTCGGGAGGGAAGTGTTTTTTTGGGAAGGGCTTTGGCTCATTTTTCTCAGGATGAGATCAAAGCCGCAACTAAAATATAATGGACTGAAATGAGTCACTGTACAGCAAAAACACTCTGCGGGCAAGATGAGTCACGGACAGGGAGTCTACTGGGTCACGAGATTGAGTTCTGGTGTTAAAGCTAGTGCACCATGGGACATTTAAATCAGCTATGCACCAAGTCAAGTCAACTTTATTTCTATAGCGCTTTTAACAATGCAGATTGTTTCAAAGCAGCTTTACAGTGTTAAACAGGAAAATAATGCAGCATAATTTTATTCAGCCGTCTAGTCATTCTGGAGAAAACGATGATGTCATCAGCTCATTTCAATTATCATACAGTGACAGTGTGGGCTTTAGATCAATAATTTAGTTTATATGGTTAATTTAGTTTAATAATTAGATTTATTTGGATATTTAGTTGAAAAATGTAGTGTCTCCAACTGAGCAAGCCAAGCCAAAGGCAACAGTGGCAAGGAAACCAAAACCCCATCAGGAGCAAAATGGAGGAAAATAAACCTTGGAGAAACCAGGCTCAGTCGGGGGGGCAGTTCTCCTCTGGCCAATTAACAAGCAGCGTATGATTATTATTCTGGCAACTTTACAGGTCAGAGGTCATAATTGATCGGAATATTCGAAAGATCGGAGTCATCACGCCGGAGACGGGTTTATTGAGATGCCGTGTCGATGAGGCAGTTTCAGGGGGAGTCTAATTGACACCAAATTAGCACCAAAACGTTTCCTGCTAATGTAAATGAAGTGTTGTGTTTGTGGACAGGAAGCAGTACGGCGTGTCTCGTGGTGCTGGACCGGCACAGTCACCGGCTGCACACGGCTAACCTCGGAGACTCCGGCTTTCTGGTGGTGCGCGGAGGAGAGGTGGTGCACAGGTCTGATGAGCAGCAGCACTACTTCAACACGCCGTTCCAGCTCTCCATCGCTCCACCTGAGGCAGAGGGATCCGTCCTCAGTGACAGGTGAGACCACATGACCCCGGGCAGAGAGAGCACCATCAGGCCCTTATTAATAGTCATGCACCGATCATGATTTTACATGGCCGATTCCGATACCGATATTTTTCAAGAAAACTGGCCGATTCCGATTTCCGATTTTTTAAATTTATTTTTTTACACAATAAAGGAATGAAAGTATACATGAACAAGATGTTTATTTGGTATTTAACAGGCTAAATTGGCTTTTGGCCAATGAAAACAAGTCCTCAATCGGAAATTGAATTGGAAATTAAAAGGCTGAAAGGTGAAATTAAAGGCAACAGCTGCATATTCTGCAATCCAAACAAAGTTGTTACTTAAATCAACATTTGTGTTTAAATTCAGTGTAAAGAAAAAAAGTATTTACCAGTGAAATTAAATAAAACCAAAGTATATAATTGTTCCAAAATGTTAAATCAAATAATGTTTAGTGCAACGAAAAAAACTAAGATGCTACAGCAGGTGCTTTTTAAATCAAATTAAGTCAATGTAATTTTAAGGTAAAATAAAAGGTAAAACTTTAGAATAATGGTCATTAGTTAACATTAGTTAATGTATTAACTAACATGAACTAACCATGAGCAATACATTTGTTACTGTATTTGTTCATCTTTGTTAACGTTAGTTAATATAAACATCACAGTGCATTAACTAATGTTAACAAGATTTTAATAATGCATTAGGAAATGTTGAAATTAACATTAACAAAGATTAATAAATGCTTTATAAGTGCAGTTCATTATTAGTTAATGTTAACTAATGTAGTTAACTAATGTTAACTAATAACCATTATTCTAAAGTGTTACCAGATAAAAATGATCATCCTATAGGCTACAGAACTGATAGTATTTCATTGCAAAAGTGCATGTATGTTCTTCTTTAGGCTACAAAAAGAAGTATTTGGGCTTTGTCACAAGTTAGTCTGTTTCGTTCCCATCCGATCCAACACGTGAGAAGCTGAGCTGAACAAACACTCACTATCTGAGAGGTAAGCTCGCGCAACTTCAGCTCGCGCAGGAAAGCGGTTTTCATTCCCTTCAGCATCTCGTCTCTTCCCTCAGTTCTTCAGTTTCTGTTTGTAACACACAAGTGACATGTTCACGAATGATTGCAATATAGGCGTATACACGCGGGTGCACTTCCGGAAAATTCAGCAGAAAAATACAAAGAAAACCGGCCGGTTGCCAATCGCGCGCTAGAAGCAAAAACCGGCCAGTTCCGGTTTTTGGCCGGTCAACCGGTGCATCCCTACTTTTTAACGCCACTGGATTATCAGAAGTGTGAACACTACAGCTCTGAAGTCTGGGATACACAATGATCCCTAATCTTCCGTTTCAGATTAGAACGCACAAGCCACGATTTATTTGATTAACCAACTTTTACTCTAGCCTTCACATTAACATTGTTCTTTACATTCTCTAGCATTGTGTTAATGCCGTTTGAATTATTAATCATTAATAATTAGGGGTGTAACGGTACACAAAACTGACGGTTCGGTACGTACCTCGGTTTTGAAGTCACGGTTCGGTACGGATTCGGTACAGCAGTTTTACAAAATTGCTTTTTATTAATTTTTAATGAAAAAAAATTGTGTCTGTCCTTAAATTAATTCAGTTATAATTAAAAGTTTCTTAAAGATAATGCTGTAAACTATATAGGGAGCCCAAACAGAGCCCAAACTATTAGCCTAAATTAATTTGCTATTTATTTTTAGATATAATAATCAACACTCATAAGCTTCACATAAGGCAGTTTTTGCATTAACATCTAAATCTAATTATTATAATTTTTTCTCCAATTCGTTGTTGAAATATATTTAGTGGCTGTAATTTTCATGACAGGTTTATTTAAACATACATTAAATAAACAAGACATCACTAACAGGCTAAGTAGTATATAATGAATATATATAGGCTAATATAACGAATATATAGGCTAATATAGTGCATGTATTCAGTGAAAGAGTTAATCTCTCTAGTGAACTCACAGCTGTGGACATTGAATGACTTCTGAGGTAAAGGTGATTCATGACATTGTTTACAAGCTGTTTTATTGTCTTTCCGCGGTTGAAACACAGATGGAGCGATTACACAACATATGATACGTTTCAGTAGTGTTGTTTTCGTCAACGAACCTTTAAAACGTGACGAAAACGAGACACAACATAAATGCTGGTCATGTGACGATGACGAATAAAAACGAGACTAAATGTGGTTCACAAAATAAAAACTATGCTAAAATGTCTCTTCATTTTCGTTGACGAAAAGTCGCGTTTTTATTATTATTTTGCAGTATTTCTGTGCGTCTCATTCAGGGGCTGCATCAGGACATCACTCTCTTCAAGCCCCACTCGCGCGGTGAGTGAACGAGACCGATGGGCAGCCAGTCGGGATTTGGAAGCACTATTCGGATGGTAATTGTTTGTCCAGCGGTCGTAAGGTGTTTTCATCATTTACAGGGGCTAGTCAGTGGTTTTATTGTCGTCTTAATTTAGAATATCAGTGTTTTTCTCCCACCACCCGTGTAAAAATCTCCGGTCGAATTACCTAACTTACTGTTTGACAAACACCAAGGTCGTGTGAATGCACATCTCTGAGTTTTCAATAATATATCACTTTATAATTCACTGTTTATATCCCTTTTGGCCACTGCAGAGCACCGTACGGCTGTGCTTCGCCGTTATTTGGATGCATTTTAAAGATCTAGACTTGTATTACTGAAATATTGGCAAGTATTTACAAGAGCAAGATATTTCATCACCGCTCAAAAAAAAGAAAGAAAAGCATGTAAACATTTGAAATGGGCCGTTATGACGGCAGCAATTATATATGTTAAAATAACCGCAGCATTGTGATTACCTCATAAGCGAATAGGAGGCTGTATTCACTTATTTCCGCTCATTTCCATGTGGAATAAAATTACATCCTTTATTTTGAGATAAAATACAAGACAGAAAAACATTTGAACTATAATGTGGGTCTAATTTTAAACAGATTTAAATAATTAAATAATAATTTGGATATTATTTTCCTATTATTAAATTAAATATGCATTTATTCTTATTTAGACATTTGGAAAAACTTGTATTTCATTGAAGTGGAAAATAAAACGGGTGTTGTGGAAATAGATGGGGAGAAATGTGGCCACAAAAATCACAGGAAAAAACACCACAAACCTTAAGAGACATCTCAATGTTTTTATTTATTTTATTTAAATGTATGTGTGCGTACTTCTAACATGTTTAGTTGGTAAAATCAAATCAGAGCGTCTTCCGTGTCTGGAATGGATGTATTCTTGAGTCTATAAGGTAACAATAATATAATAAGATAACATTGTTTGAAATGGGTTTAGCTAAAAGAAGATTTTGGTTTTGTCTATAATACGTAGGCTACTTATACTATATTGACTGGGTTAAATAGAATTGCATTACTAAAAAGAGACTAAAATACAATTTTCATTGACTAAAACGTTATCAGTTTTCGTCGACTAAGACTAGACGAAAATAGTCATAGATAATTCTGACTAAATAAGACTAAAATGCTCAGACTTTTAGTTGACTAAAACTTGACTAGACTAAAAAGAGTATGACTTTGACTAAAACTAATAACTAAAATGACAGCTTGACACAAAGACTAGACTAAAACTAAATTTGAAACAGGCCGCCAAAAACAACACTACGTTTCAGTAAGTTGTAATGTATCCTCAACATACCTTACGATATTAATTTCTTTAGGAAGAGATGATAGTGTTCACTCGCGCGCGCTGCAGCTTGAAGTTGAACTGATACGCGTCTATCAGTCACGTCACATTATTGAGCGTTAAAACGGCATTTATCGTTTGAATTTCGTGATAAAATGGACTGAATACTCAATATGTTGGTGTGGGAACTCGGATTGAAGTGTGTTCCGCGCTTTAAACAAGCCGAATGTGAAATGTTAAAGATTGCATTCATAACCGTTCGGTACGCGCGCACCGAACCGAAACGGTTCAATATGAATACGTGTACCATTACAGCCCTATTAATAATATAATAAATATTCATAATTCAGGGTTTGATTGACAGGGCTTTGTTGACTAAGTGCCACATTGGTCATTTCTAGAGGTGTGTGTGTGGGGGGGGGGGATCTATTCATATATGAATCATTGATTCTAATCTTCTATATACGGCCGGCCGATATATCGGTCTAACACTAGTCGTTAGTTTTAATCTCTCTGAACACTCGACATGGCCTCAGTGAATGCAGACATTAGCATGGCTTCCCTCTGACACATGAGCTAGCAGAAGTAGTTCTCCAAGGCCAGATGTTCTTTAATACTGCTCCATTTTTAAACCGGTTTCTTAATTTTAAACCCATGACCCGGCAGACGGAGGGACGACAGCCAGTGTGTTCGGATCATGGCGTAATGCCTGCCCTTCCTGGAACAGAACAGGACACCTCACAGCTGATCGTGCTTGATGCTGTAATGGAGATCAGGCTGAACGCTTTATTTTGGGATAACACTGCTAACTGTGCCATTATAATGGGGTTTGGTGCATTATTGAGTGACCTCGAGACACTGAGATGAGAATGTGAGGAATCATAACCAGTGTTGGTTGTAACGCATTACAAGTAACTTGAGTTACGTAATAATATTACTTTTTCAAGTAACTAGTAAAGTAACGCATTACTTTTAAAATTTACAACAAAATATCTGAGTTACTTTTTCACATTTATTTGACTGACAGCTCTCCTGTCCTCATGTTGAGAAAAGTGAGAGTAAGTGCAGAGGTGTGTGTGTGTAAATGTGTTATTGTAGTTCTAGACTAAATGTGAGCATTTATTTATCTCACTTGCACAATGAAGATTCTGTACTCCACAAAATTAATAAAATCAGTCAAATGCAAAATCAGAGTACTATGCAAACCTCAAATATATAAATGTTAAATAAAACTAATATTTTTATGCATTTAAATCTACCTTTATTGACCAATGTCGTGCTGCTGACCTTTGATGATTCGGTTAAGCCATGAGCAAAAATTACTAGATTTTTGTTTTTATTGGTAAAACTTTTTTCTCCTGCGTCCTATTCTTCCATTATCCAGAATGGCAGCACATTTTTACCTCAGCCTGAGGCCTATTATTTAAATTTTGGTATGAAGAGGTCTTTACATTTGCACAAAAAATGACTTTTTTTGCTATTAAAAAACAAAATAAAAGAGCAAGCCCATCCCAGGTGAGAAAAAGTAACGCAAAAGTAATGTAACGCATTACTTTTCTTAAAAAGTAACTCAATTAGTTACTTTTTAAGGGAGTAACGCAATATTGTAATGCATTACTTTTCAAAGTAACTTTCCCCAACACTGATCATAACTCCAGTAGTGACCATAGTTTGCTCTGGTTTCCCACAGCCCTGATGCGGCCGATAGCTCATCCTTCGATGTTCAGCTGGGGGACATTATTCTCACAGCCACAGACGGACTCTTCGACAACATGCCAGACTACATGATTCTACAAGAGCTCAAAAAACTCAAGGTAGCAGAACATCTACATACAACACTTCCCTTTGTCCATGTTTCGACTCTAACACACGAATGCTCTGCTTTCAGAACACCAACTATGAGAGCATCCAGCAAACGGCTAAGAGCATCGCTGAGCAGGCGCACGTCTTAGCCTACGACCCCAACTACATGTCGCCCTTCGCACAGTTCGCCTGCGACAACGGCTTAAACGTCAGAGGTGAGATATACATCATTTCATTCACTATATAGGGGATGGGGAACCATACCCACCAGGGCTCGACATTAAAGGGTTAGTTCACCCAAAAATGAAAATTCTGTCATTAATGACTGACCCTCATGTCGTTGGACACCCGTCAGACCTCCGTTCATCTTCAGACACAAAATGAAGATATTTTAGTTGAAATCTGATGCCTCAGAAAGGCCTCCATTGGCTCAAGGGCACTTTACACTCTCAAGACCCTTAAAAGGCACTAAAGACGTCGCTACAAAGTCCATCTCACTACAGTGGTTCTAAAATAACTTTATGAATCGGCGACAATAGTTTTTGTGCGCAAAAAAACCCTAAATAACGACTTATATAGTGATGACGATTTCAAAACACGGCCTCATGAAGCTTCGAAGCGTTATGAATCAGTGAGTCGAATCAGCGGTTTGAATCACCAAATTTCAGCAGTTTGACACGCGATCCGAATCATGAATCGACTCACTGATTCAGTTATTTAGGGTTTTTTTGCGCACAAAAACTATTGTCGCCGATTCATAAAGTTATTTTAGAACCACTGTAGTGAGATGGACTTTGTATCAACGTCTTTAGTGCCTTTTAAGGGTCTTGAGAGTGTAAAGTGCATTGAGCCAATGGAGGACTTTCAGAGCCATCAGATTTACACTAAAATATCTTCATTTGTGTCTGAAGATGAACGGAGGTCTGACAGGTGTCCAACGACATGAGGGCAAGTCATTAATGACAGAATTTTCATTTTTGGGTGAACTAACCCTTTAACGCTTGTCCGGGACAAGTGGATTTTTTGAAGGGGCAAGTGAAAAATCATTTTACTTGCCTGACGGACAAGTATCCTGAGTAAAATGTCAAAACAAAAAATAACTAGGGAATCACCAAAGTGCAATAATGATTCTGGATCAGTGTAAGTGGAGATCGATAGTGGATAATAATATAAAACGAACTGACAAGCTTGTCCTGTTGAGGCTCGTGCAGCCTCTCGAGGAGAAAATCGAAAACAAATGAGCGCCGCTCATACACAGAAACTCAGTTAACATACACGGTTAAAATTGTGGAGTTTTTATATTTATAACATATGATACAGTTAAGCAACATCACACTAACAAGATTGTTGTTTTCCTGAACATGACACTGATCTCATACGCCAGCTCCATAAACAATTAGTTAACATTTAGTCACTTACATTTTAGATGCTATATGGACTGTTTTTTGGACTTGTTCTATTTCAGCAGCGAAAATAGTTCCAAACAAATATCACAGCAGAACCGCATCTCACAGCATCAGTGTGTGTTTCTGAATGATTCAGTGTTTTAATGAATCGGTTGAATCAAAGATTCAATGGCCTATTCGTAAATGACCGCCAAATTCTTGAATGAATCAGCCGTTTCACTGAATCGACTCAATGACTCGCTCATTCAGACGGTCACATGCTGCCCCCTACTGGTGCTTTAGTTTCATCTTTCCAACATTTCTTATTTATTCAAAAATATTTAAAATAATCTCATAACATTATTTAATGCAGTTGTCATTTTTCAGTGTAAATTAGGGATGAAACGGTATGGAAATTTAACATCACGATTATAGTGACCCAAATTATCACGGTTATCAATATTATCACGGTTTTGTTCAAATGAGATGAAAGTGTTCAAAAAGAACAGATGCACACACTTAAAACATTTCAACAAGTTTTATATTTGAAAATCAACAAACAACAAATAAATAAAGCAGCTCTATGCACTTTTTTAAGCTAGATTCTATTCTGTGGGATTTCCTTCCTTATAATGGCCATCGTCAAAAGCAACGCATAACGCATAAATAATAATAATTTGTCGTAAATATAATCTCTAATATTATCTCTTTAAATATATTCAAGAAATATTCTCATCAGTGTTCAGCAATGATGCATTTTAATCTAGCATATTTTGTGTTAGAGCCCAAACAGTATCCTTGTGAAATAATGCATATCCATATTTCCATATGATTTGACAGTTTATTTTATTAAATATCAAAAGGTGTGCATCATACCTGACACCTAAATGATCACTTTACAGTCAGTTTTATGACTGTCATTCTCTTCAAATGCTATTGAAGATTGAAACGTGTAACGTTACCAATGTTGTATGTAACTTTAGAGACGGTCCCTAAATTCGCCAGCGTTAAGACCTGATCACACCGGGACGAATATCGCGCGCGCTTATCGCCAGCGTTTTTCGTGCCGTTTTTCGGCGCGTCTTGAGTGTTCACACCCAAGCGATTTTCACTGGCGCTGCACCGAGTGAACGTGCACATTCAGTCGATGCGCTCCCGGTACACAAGGTGGTGAGAGACAGTATTTACGTGCTTGCCAAAACCATAGACATATTATGTATATGGACAAAACCATTCACACACTTTTTGCTAACTGGCAAGCAGCATTAGCAGTTCATCTTCTTCTTTGTCTACTTACTACTTCTTCTTCGTATCAATATGTGCTCGGCAAGACCGTTTTGTGCTTGAGCGCCACCAAGTCGTGTTTTACTGTCACTTCAGCAGCTCCAGGCACGTGAACAAAAGCGCCGATCTCATTGGTCGGACAGTTTTTTACGCGCCGCGTCAAAATAAAAAAACTAACCCGAGGCGTTTTTTTTTAAATGACGCTTTTACGCCTGGCGTTTTGCGCGTCGGTGTGAACACTCACATTGGCGCCCATTGTTTAGTCCCGAGGCGTTAAACGTCGGCGATAAACGCGTGCGAAAATCGTCCCGGTGTGAACAGGCCTTTATGCCAGTCATATCAGATGCGCTGTGGTTCTGCTGTGTTTGTTTGAAACTATTTTCGCTGCTGAAATAGAACAGAAACAGTTCGATCACTGTATGATGAATGAATCTCCTGCATACATCGCACGTTTATCTCTGATCTGAGTGCAGATTTCAGTGAGAGCGGCGCGCGCTCTGAACATAACTCCGCTAATCTGAACGACTCTGATTATGAGACGACATCGCTTTCATAAACTCAATATAAACACGTGTAAGTGCTTATAATGCGCAACGCGATTATAACAGATGGCTTTTGAGAAGACTACAATAAGTTCAACAGCCAGAGTGACTAGTGTGCAGCCGAAATAACGTTACACCCACAAATGGCGGTTGTTAATGTCAAGCCCTTATTATTATCCCTTAAATGTCACCCTAGTCTTGACTGAATTTGTTCGTTCGCTTCACATTATTATTTCCCAGACGTAGTTTTGGTATTGAGGTCAAAGTCCACTTGCCTTGCGTTCGTAGTTTTGAAATGTTTCCCCTATTACAGTGACTTTCTTCTGGCATGTTCTGCAGACAGGGTGACCATCTTCGATTAAGTTTCCCTCAGGAATTTTATAAAAGCCAAAACATGACCACACCTCAGATTTGGTCCTTTCAGAAGTCTAAAAACGGCGCTGTCACTGCTTCTGCCATTTCTTCTTATTCAAAAGACCATGGTGCGGTGTGCCTGAGCCAGACTGACGCTGACTGGACAAGATTTACCGCGAGTTTTCACAATCGTGATAATCACATGCGGTTTTAATGATAATTAAATTTTATACGATATTACTAACCGTCACTAAATTTTATCGTGGTTTATCGTGAAACCGGTAATCGTTTCATCCCTAGTGTAAATTATTTAATTTGATTGGTAATTGCCCTATAGTGTCTTTTTCTAATTTAATTTATAGATCAAATTTAAGAATATAAAAGGAAAGCTGAAGCATAGCCTATATTTAATAAGATTATGGAAAAATGCCTTTTATAAAAAGGTACAAATATCACAAATATGCATATTTAAATATGTCAAAGCTGATTGAACACTGGTGAGAATATTGCTTCAGAATAGATTATATTTACAAAAAAAATCCGGAGAAGCACATTTTTTACTCGGACAAGTGAATGACAGATTTACTGTGTGAACCGGCTTAATGTCGAGCCCTTCCCATTATCATATTGATGCTTAGATGCATTTTAATATTCCTGAATATAGAGACAGAGTGTATTTAGGCCACGCCCACACCGGGGGGGGGAACAATCCAACGCTCTCCATTGACTTTGTATTGCGTGAGGCGCCTCATTGTCATTTCGGACTTATAACAAAAAACAGAACAATGTCTAAAAGCTGATATGTGACACGGTTTACAGCAAACAAGCTAAAAAACACAGAAATACGTTTTTATAAGCTGCCGACCCAAAAAACACGAGCGTTTAAGAAGATAAAAGTGGGCAATACGAAGTGAAGCTTCAGCTGAAGAATGGGTGAATTTTGCGATCCTGACACTCAGTATGCCTCAATATGTCTGTGTGTGCAGTAAATATGTTGTCACTGTTAAGTCAAATATCCAAATGTCAGTTTTATATGTTATATTTACTGTCTCTGATGACGTTCCCTCTAGTCGCCGTAGTTCTCAGTGTAATATAACATGTCTCGCTCTGTCTCAATGGCCTGAATCCACTTTTTTTGTCCTTAAATGCTCGTTTTTTAGGTCAACAGCTTATAAAAACGTCTGGGTTTTTGCTTCTGGGTTTTGTTTAGCTTGTTTGCTGTACACTTTGTCTCATATCAGCTTTAATACATTGTTCAGTTTTTTTTTATAAGTCCGAAATGACAAGGAGGCAGCCTCACGCAATGCAAAGTCAATGGAGACGTTTTGATTGTTTTCCCCCCGGTGGGCGTGGCCTTCAGATTATGATGCGTGTCGCTCTGTCTCTATACTGACATGTATTCAATGGCACATGTGAACACTGTACATGTCGAGTAAATGCGTTTGCCTGACAACATTCCCTCTGTTTTTCTTTCCACAGGAGGAAAGCCAGATGACATCACGGTTCTGCTGTCCATTGTGGCGGAGTACACAGACTAATGTTTACAAGGGCTGCAAAACGCTTCTCTTGTGCTCTTCCTCTCAGTCACTGGACTGTTTCCTGCTGGCGGGATTGAGGGCTGTTGGAGCCCATGTGTGTTCACTGGGACGGTACTTCTAATGATGTCCAGTAAAACACGGACTGCTAAAGCCCAGTTGTGCAAGGGTTAGGTGTTGTACACTTATCCAAGAGTCACCAGTGTTCCCATCATCCAGGGAGGAATGATGTGAAGGGTCAAGAAGTCACAAATGGACAAAGAATGAGAGTAAAGTAGAAAGGTCCCCCAAAAAAAGAGTTTCCGTATTAAGAAGAAACATTAAGATGGAAGCGTTGTGCCATAGGATTCTTTGCAAAAGCCTAAGGGAGACGCCTTGAGTCTTGAGATGGCATGTTTATTTAAAAACACACCTGATCTGATCATTGGTCAGCCGAGGGCCAGTGACTGCTACAAACTCTTCACTAGCAAATGGACAGTTTGTCGTCAGTGTCATAGCGTAACTTTACAATTCTAGATTGATTATGACTAGGGCTGTCAAAAGATTAATCGCGATTAATCGCATCGAAAATAAAAGTTTGTGTTTACATAATATATGTGTGTGTACTCTGTTAATTATTATTTATAGATAAATACACACACATTCATGTATATATTTAAGAAATATTTGCATGTATATACATTTATAATATATATAAATATACATGTTTTATATATAAAAATTAAAAAATTTTCTTAAATATATACATGCTTGTGTGTGTATTTATATATAAATAATAATTAACAGTACACATACATATATTACGTAAACAATTTTATTTTGGATGCGATTAATCGCGATTAATCTTTTGACAGCCCTAATTATGACGCTTAACCTCATCAAATACTGTCAAACTTACTGATCAATAATTGAAATGCCTTTCCTTTGAAATAATGACGGATGAAAAGATTGCAGAGCAAGTTCTCATTACATAACATAAGAGTAAGTACAGTTCTTGGGGAAACCTTCCCTTCATATTTATTAATTTAAAACAGGTTTACTCCACGTAATTACCGCAGACTGCAAGGGATTGTGGGATGTGGAAAAGAACAGTCCCACTTAAACCACTTTGAGAGGTTCACATGCATGTGGTGTGTGTGTGTGTGTGTGTGTGAGAGGAGCGTTTACGAGGTGTAGATGTTTGGGAAACTGGCTGTATATTTATGTACATGTATGCATCTGGAAAGTGTAGTTATTACACATCAGATGTACATGAGAATATATTTGATAATTGTGTGGATTCGGTGTTAAAATATTTTTCTTGATTTTTTTTTTTTTTTTTTGTAAAATTTGATTTTAAAATATCCCTCGAGGAGTTTACACACAAAGCTAATGCTAGCATCTGTGAATGCTTTCAGTGGGTATGTCATGGATCACATGATCTAATAAAATTATATTTTTATAACCTCTGTTGCTCGCTATTTTCCTTTAGTAAATGTTTTAGAGTAAATAAAGCAATATTTCACAGTAAATTATGTAATGTCACAAATGCTGTCAGAAGTTGGCTTGAGAAAGCTGGACCAGAAAGTTTAAAAGCTTCAAGTTTGACAGTTTTAAAGGAAATGCAGGCGATAGATCCATTAGATGGATAGATGGATGGATAGATAGATAGATAGATAGATAGATAGATAGATAGATAGATAGATAGATAGATAGATAGATAGATATTGACATATAAAGACACTAACTCACTCACACACACACTCACACTTAAGATGTTAAGTAAATTAAGTCTCCAATTTTCACATTCTCAAAGTTTGTGATGTGATTCAGAGCTGGTTGGTTTTTATTTTCATTTCATTTGTCATTTTAGCTTTATTTGTAGTTCACTTAAAGGTATTACGGTGTGACAAATACATTTTTAAGAAGCAAATACTGCTTGAATCTCTTAATACGAGCCGTTCATAAAAGCAGCATGTATAATAATTCTGCAAGGATATATAACTGGGCTTAGATGAAGCGTAGCATGTTTGACTGCAGGAGAGCGATGTGTTCTACACACACACACACACACACACACACACACACACACACACACACACACACACACACAGCCAGCAGAGCTAATCCCACCAGCCATGTGCACCCTGAGGAGTCACACCATCAGGTGAAGCCACCTGTCGCTTTCTCTGATCTAGTTCTGTAGTCATTTAAAGTTCATTAAAGCAGAAGTGTGCCATTTTTATCAATGTTCAATAAGGGCGCTTTCACACCTACCTTGTTTGGTCCTGATTTTCATTTTTGACCCGAAGGTCCTGAGTGTGACTTAGACAAATCCTGTCCCCAATTTTGTTGGGTGTTCATATACCAAGCACCAATAAAGTCACCAAGTTTCGGACCATTCAGATGAAGCTACGATTTTTTATTTTTTTTAATAAAACGGTAATTTGGTCATTTTTGACCCGAAGAACCCCAGAGGGTAAATGTGCTTACTATGATAATGGGAGTAGGATTCGGTTTCGGATTTGGCAGAATCGAAGATTCGGTGCATACTCTTTACTCAATTTGAGCTCTACATAGCCCATTGACACTACAAGCTAGCTGAAGCCGGCAAATTGAGCTTCTTCGCCGTATTTTAAAACAATCCATGTCAGCCAGTAAACTCAAACTGTTCAAACTACTTTTTATTCACGCAAGGCTTTCATTTCTTTGCATTTTAGTGCAACTACAAACGTTTTTCTACATTTTGTGCTCAATTACGTGTAAATGACCCGTAAGTGTTTGGAGATTAAACCAGTAGTAATGCTGGTGTGACCCTGACATCATGAACTAATGCAATAGCGATCGATTGAGCCGCCTCCAATGGGGAGCGAAATCTAGTTATTCTGTCCAGCTTCTCCTGAACACATTTCTCCAATGAACACTGGAGCCAAACACAAGGCTTTCTCTGTGTGATGTGGCGAGGTGTGTTATATAAGAGTGAGTCAAATCTTCCTCTGACTCACTGGAGGACACAAAGAGTCCTTCAACCCTTGAGAATGTGTTTGTGTTGAAGTTTTATCTTCTCCACGGTGACCGGACTCATTTGAGCTGTGTGTTTAGGTAGACATTCCTCAGCTCTGCAACAGAAAGTGAGTCTCGCCCCACTTGGCCTCTCTTAGTTCTCCTTTTATCTCTCCAAGAACAGTTTGAACACATGAGAGGTGTGTTATACATTACAGACATGCTCATGTAAGAACTGAAACAAACCAAAAACTAGCTTACAACTTTGTTTAACATTAATAAAATACAAGTTGTGCACTAACAAGGATTAAAAGACTAGCGATGGCCTTGACTGATAACCGTTACAATTTAATATATATTAACCTTTGAAACAACTTATTGAAAAACATAACATTTAAATCACAGAAAATATGCTGTGTTTTGTCTTTATAAGGCATGCAGTGACGTCCTGTTAGCCGCTTCACATTAGCGTACAGTGTTAGCCGCTTCACATTAGCGTACAGTGTTAGCCGCTTCACATTAGCGTACAGTGTTAGCCGCTTCACATTAGCGTACAGTGTTACCTGTGTCCCTCCTGTGATTCGCCTTCCTCCTCAGTGTCACTTCCTAAAACCAGGCTGGGCAAACCTCGATCTCCTCCATTACTGAGCACAGCCCCGAAGAGCAGCGAGCGGATCTAGAAGGAGACCCTCCAGTTGTAAATGCAAACATTGTGCCATAATTATAGCTTTGTCATTCTACAAAATGGGCGCATTTTGTATCCCTCAATTACATACATGTAAAGAAAACACACATCAGGGCTCCAGACTAACTTCTTTCACTATGAGCACAGTGACCCCAACTGAAAATTTTAGGGGCGCAACCAGAAAATTTAGGGGCGCACACCGTAAATCAACACGCTAACCAAATCTACTAATTTCCACTGTATTACTAATACATACTTTGATAATACAGGGCTCCAGACTAACATTAGAGAGCAATGGCACCAGCGCCACTTAGTTCTACAGATGGTGGCGCTGAAGGAAAATGTATCATAAGGTTAATTTAATCATAAAATGGCTATTGTTTTGCAATGTTTTGTTAATAAGTGCAGTTACTAATAGTACATGTTTGTTTATTGGAAATTTAACAGTGAAGCGCTGAGCTTGAATTATTTAATAAAAATTACATTTTATTAACAACAGTAATGTGCAAAAACCTAATTTTTATAAGGAAAATTGTAATATTCTACTCTTATTCTTCTATAGTACACTCTTTACTTGTTTTCTGTGTAATCCAGTCACAATTTAAAGAAAGGTTTTTTTTTTGACTTCCTACTTTTTCCCCATATATTAAGGAGTGGAAATGTCTAATAAGTCAAATAAGTGCCATAAAGTGGCCAGCACCTTTACACTTTTAGTTTTACAAATCATCACACTAAAAATAATATTAAAATTGGATAATATTTAGAGCTTTGAAGTGTTGGAAAAAGTGTGAAACACTTGAAAAGTGCTTGAATTTCACTCTCAAAAGGTTGTATGAACCCTGAGATTAATTATGTAAAGAAAAAGAAAAGAAAAGTGATTTCTTCAACAATACCATGGGGTGTTACTACATTAAATCCACGGTGAATGATATGTGGACTGAAACCCCTGAATGTTTCTCCTGGTCTCCACGTCAGCTCTGTTTGATCTGATATCTGTGGTTTATAACTGAGAATTCTGCATCACAAGTGCGACCTCCAACCAAATTCAGTCACACCAGCAGGAAAAAAGGTTGCAAAATGCCACCATTTAGTCGCAGTCTGGAGCCCTGCACTTGACTGAATTTATGTGTCTCGAGATCTTAAACCGTTTGATCTAAATGCTTCAGCTTCATTAGTTAGACAAATGTGTTTTTAAAATATTAACCTCTTAACTTGCGCCTATTTTTGAGAATTTTCTGCAAACGACAAACCCAAATAAAAATATCTGCAGCTCTTAAACCCATAAATCTGCTCTTATTTTAAACTACACACTTGAAATGTTGTATAATAGCTCAAAGTAGTGTAGGAACAGAGTAAAACAAGGTCAAATATACATAACATTACACTTTAATGTTAAAGGCCTGAGAATAACCTGAATATAAAACTGAATGTCTGATCATGTTTTGATTCATATAACATATTTGTTCTCAGTTTGGGCCTTTGGATAAAACTGGGGTGTTTTTTGTTCCTCCTCGAGCTCCATATTCTCACTATATCAGTCTATATCAGCTCCTGATGCATCAAATATGACACATTCGCAAACTTTTTATTAGTCTAAATGTTTAATAAACCGTCTCATTGATGGTAGCGACGGAAAAAACAATTGTACCAAATTGTCATACTTCCATTTGTGCAACTCAGTTTTGAATTTCAATTTTAAAATTGAATTTTACATATTTGTTCTCAGTTTGGGCCTTTGGATAAAACTGAGGTGTTTTTTTGTTCCTCCTCGAGCTCCATATTCTCACTATATCAGTCTATATGAGCTCCTGATGTATCAAATATGACACATACGCAAACTTTTTATTAGTCTAAATGTTTAAAGGTCCCATGGCATGGCATTTTTCTATTATTTTATAATGTTTCCTGAGGTGTACTTATATTGTTAGTATGATTTTTACATCATAAAATGTCATAATTTAGAAATAAAAGGCATTTTTTCAATACTGCTGTTTGCCCTGTGGCTGAAGGCCCTGTTACAAGAGGCGTGTGTGCTGTGAGACTTCAGTAAAAACGCCCACTGTTGTGATTGGCTGACATCGTTGCATTTGAAATAAGCGGAGGGGGCGTGGTTTAACGAGGTCTACGAGGCACGAGCAGGCACGAGCTGCTGCCAGAGAGACGGATGGACCTGAGTTCACTTCACATCAGTTCTGTCAGTCTCAGTTCAGGGTGAACTGTTGTAGTTACTAGAATACTTCAGGTTATTAGTCTATTTCTAGTCGGAGGGGCTGTCACTCATGTCAGAAAGTTAGTAACTCTAGTAAATTATGGATCAGCGCTGACTCGAGACGCGAACCGTTTAGAACGATTCAGTCCGATTTGGTGAACTGGTTCGGTTCACTAAAAAGAACCGGTTCAAAAGAATGATTCGTTCGCGAACCGGACATCACGGAGACGGAGCGATTGCTAACAAAGTTATTTATAGTAACTACTGAGTTATGAGAGCGCTGTCTGTCAGCGCGAGTTTATTGTGTTTGTATCTGAGAGTTCTGAATAAACACGAGTCCCAGTCACACCGAGTCTTCATCATTATTACCAACTTTGTAACACATGCAAAGTACCATTACAGCTGTCGAGATGAACGAGTTACGAGTAAGTGTTGATAATAGCATTATTTTTTAGATATGTTCCTACCATATGAAACGTGTCAGCATTGAGTACACAGCGCAAACAAAGACACAACAGCATTAATCGAATGTAATCCAGTTTATTGTGGGGAAAGTTGCCTAGCCCGGATATGCTCACCCCCTTCTGCTTAATCTTGCGCCGCGTTTGGTGCCTCCGCTGTGGGCCAGATGCAGTACTGGGGGTCGGGGATGTTGAAGGCCGAGCGCTCAGTGCAGCCTGAGCTTCGGCGTGTGTGAGGTTTATGAGCCGATGTTGAGCAGAAACGACTGTATGCACATTGTAGAACAGATAGACGCGACGAGGGCGTACAAAAACACTGACTCACAAGATAGAAAACACGAAAACACCGTTCTGTCGGGAGAGAGAGAAGCCGCAGCGTGTGCACGAATAATAAATAATTAGCTAACTTACACATCAGAAATCACTGATCACAGATCAGAAGGAACTGAAAAAAGACTTCTGTTTTCATTTGTACATCCAAACACTGAGAAACTGCCAGCGTTCACTCGTTCACAAGCAATGATCTCTCCAGGACAAATATAGCGTTTGCATGGGCGTGCCAGATTCTCTGGGCGGAGGAAAGGGAGGAAACCGTTCCTGCTTGGACGTCAAACCAGGAGACTTCATAATTGGCTCGTCTGGCCTGTCATTTTCTCAAAGGCAGAGAAAGACAACCAGAACTCGGTTTTACACCGATCAACATTTCTATCCACTTGGGGACAATACTCAGGCTAGGGGAACTCATATTAATGTTGAAAAACCTCATAAAATGAAAATTTCATGCCATGGGACCTTTAATAAACCGTCTCATTGATGGTAGCGACGGAAAAAACAATTGTACCAAATTGTCATACTTCCATTTGTGCAACTCAGTTTTGAATTTCTAAATTGTAATTCTTTTGACTGGTAGAACATTAATCTGATAATGCCACGATGCACTTTATTGTTTGTGTGAAGACTCTAACCTTAAATGTGGCTGGTGTTACTGGTGTGGTCAAGGCCGATTCAGGCGCATGAAGCTGGATCATCTTCCTCATGTGAAGGGCTGGATTGAACACTTCACTGCCCTGGCTGGAAGCCACACGTTCCCCATCAGCCCTGCTCAGCTCTGCCTCCATTGGGCCTTCACTCATGGAGATATCGGCTGTGGAGGTGTTAGGGACCGGAAAGTCTTCCCTAGAACACACAAGACTTGCTGAAGCAATGTTTCAATCAACTTAAACATGCCCTTGTTTTTTATTCTTTTTCTAAACAATCAATTCAACAGAATAAGACTCTCTGCTGCCCCCACCAGCTCTGGAGCATGAGGTTAACGTTGTAAAGCACATCAAGTGACATTTATTTGTTAACTTGGTTAAAGTCCCCTGTGATCAAAGAATTTGTATAGTAAAACATCTTTATAACAGGTGTAAAACTTTTTTTTATGTGTGCCTGCAAGTAAAGAGTTTGCAGTGATGTAAGTGCTATGGGTAACGAAACACGTGCGGGAATGTGTGAGGACAGCAGATGGATCGAATCACACAGTGACAGTGTGTGTGTGTGTGTGTGTGTGTGTGTGGGAAAGATGAATGCATGCCTCTGAATATACTATGTTCGGATTTGGCTCTGTACCAGAGCTCCGGCCCACGGGACAAACGCTCCATTGCATGCAAGAGTTTCAACTTACTCAAGATCTGTTTATCTACTCCACTTTTTAGTAAAATGATCTAATTTAATCAAAATTAAAATTCTGTTATCTTTTACTCAACCTCATTTTGTTTCCAAACTCGTCTGACAGGGTTTTTCCTACATTTAAAATTTGTGGGCGCCAGCCAAAACAAATCTCACTCTCTCTCTCTCTCTGTCTTCAAAATAAGCACTGTCTTAGCTTTCTAATATTTCTCATATTACATTAATCAAAATCAAAATGTCGGAAGATTCGGACATTTATTTCCTTGAATTACTGCTGGGTGTGAATTGTGCTCAAAAAACTTAGACTTTCTCTGACCAGCTGACATAAACCATACTCACCTGACAAAAGTCTAATGCTGCGTTCACACCAAACGTTGAATAGAGCGTCAGGAGCGAGTGATTTCAATGTTAAGTCGAGGGAAAGGCGTGTTGACGCGCATCTGGAGGTCCTGCGGCGCGATGGACGCGATTCTGCCTTGTTACACGTGAGTGGTGCTTTTTGTGCATTTACGTGTTTGAAGCGAATTTGCGTCTGACGCCTGAGTTAAAAAATCTGAACTTTGGTGTCAATTCGCGGCACGTTAACCAATCAGGAGCCTGCTCACTGCTGTCACGTGTTGAAGTGATGTGATGAGAAACACCACATAATTTAAAAATACAACTATTGTGTCACAAAATGTAGTTTTAGAGTTTTCCATGTGAGCTTGTAGTTGTTTAAAGCTCAACTCTGTGGTTTATAAAGAGAGCTCCTCTCTGAACATGTGATCTGGTGTGTGTGGAGTTGATCATGTGATCTGGTGTGTGTGGAGTTGATCATGTGATCTGGTGTGTGTGGAGTTGATCATGTGATCGGGTGTGTGTGGAGCTGAACATGTGATCTGGTGTGTGTGGAGTTGAACATGTGATCTGGTGTGTGTGGAGTTGAACATGTGATCTGGTGTGTGTGGAGTTGATCATTTGATCTGGTGTGTGTGGAGTTGATCATGTGATCTGGTGTGTGTGGAGCTGAACATGTGATCTGGTGTGTGTGGAGTTGAACATGTGATCTGGTGTGTGTGGAGTTGAACATGTGATCTGGTGTGTGTGGAGTTGATCATGTGATCTGGTGTGTGTGGAGTTGATCATGTGATCTGGTGTGTGTGGACCTGAACATGTGATCTGGTGTGTGTGGAGTTGAACATGTGATCTGGTGTGTGTGGAGTTGAACATGTGATCTGGTGTGTGTGGAGTTGAACATGTGATCCGGTGTGTGTGGAGTTGAACATGTGATCTGGTGTGTGTGGAGTTGAACATTTGATCCGGTGTGTGTGGAGTTGAACATGTGATCTGGTGTGTGTGGAGCTGAACATGTGATCTGGTGTGTGTGGAGTTGAACGTGATCGGTGTATGTGGAGTTCAACATGTGATCTGGTGTGTGTGGAGTTCAACATGTGATCGGGTGTGTGTGGAATTGATCATGTGATCTGGTGTGTGTGTGTGGAATTGATCATGTGATCTGGTGTGTGTGTGTGTGTGGAGTTGATCATCTGATCTGGTGTGTGTGGAGTTGAACATGTGATCTGGTGTGTGTGGAGTTGAACATGTGATCGGGTGTGTGTGGAATTGATCATGTGATCTGGTGTGTGTGGAGTTGAATATGTGATCTGGTGTGTGTAGAGCTGAACATGTGATCTGGTGTGTGTGGAGTTGAACATGTGATCTGGTGTGTGTGGAGTTGAACGTGATCAGTGTGTGTGGAGTTCAACATGTGATCTGGTGTGTGTGGAGTTCAACATGTGATCTGGTGTGTGTGGAATTGATCATGTGATCTGGTGTGTGTGTGGAGTTGATCATGTGATCTGGTGTGTGTGGAGTTGAACATGTGATCTGGTGTGTGTGGAGTTGAACATGTGATCGGGTGTGTGTGGAATTAATCATGTGATCTGGTGTGTGTGGAGTTGAATATGTGATCTGGTGTGTGTGGAGCTGAACATGTGATCTGGTGTGTGTGGAGCTGAACATGTGATCTGGTGTGTGTGGAGTTGAACATGTGATCTGGTGTGTGTGGAGTTGATCATGTGATCTGGTGTGTGTGGAGTTGATCATGTGATCTGGTGTGTGTGGAGTTGAACATGTGATCTGGTGTGTGTGTGGAGTTGAACATGTGATCTGGTGTGTGTGGAGTTGATCATGTGATCTGGTGTGTGTGGAGTTGATCATGTGATCTGGTGTGTGTGGAGTTGATCGTGTGATCTGGTGTGTGTGGAGCTGAACATGTGATCTGGTGTGTGTGGAGTTGATCATGTGATCTGGTGTGTGTGGAATTGTGTGATCTGGTGTGTGTGGAGTTGATCATGTGATCTGGTGTGTGTGGAGTTGAACATGTGATCTGGTGTGTGTGGAGTTGAACATGTGATCTGGTGTGTGTGGAGTTGATCATGTGATCTGGTGTGTGTGTGAGCTCCAGTGGATCAGCGGTGCTCATTAACCCGGTGAGAGCAGCCTTTCCTCAGCCAGTCCTTCTGCCGCTGGCTCTGATGACCTGTGGTGGTTAAACATCAGATATAATTCATCTTGTGCTGATCTAACGGCCGATCTTTGCTCTCATGATCATCATTTGTTGTCTGGCAAATCGTTTTGACTGAGGGCAAAGAGAAGTTTCATCACTTTATTCTTTAGGATATTTAAATACACATGCAGTGAAGATGATGTAGGCGTTGCCTGGACCACATGTGTGTGGCTATTAATGTTTAATATACATATTTAATGAAAATGAAAAGAGTCAGAGTGGTGTTTTATGACATATTTCTCCTGGAGCGCCTTAAACGCGCGTCTATTTCACTTCAAACACACGATTTACACACGCGTCCAATTCACTGTGAAAGGATTCAAAATGTTCAAGCGTCCAACTAGACGCGGTAGAAGCGATTTTGACTCTCTATTCGCGTTTGGTGTAAATGCTATATTAAAACAAAATTTTGTGACACAACAGTAGTGTTTTTAAATTATGCAGGGTTTCTCATCACGTCACTTCATCACGTGACAGCAGCGAGCAGGCTCCTGATTGGTTAACGCGCTGCGAATTGACGCCAAAGTTCCGATTTTTCAACTCGGGCATCAGACGCGAATTCGCTTCAAACGCGTGAATGCAGAAAAGGCACCACTCACGCGTAACACACATATCACGCAAGACAGTCGATTCGCATCAAATAAACGTAATTCGCACGAACTGTACGCGTGAATGAGGCGGAATCGCGACACGTATCTATCGCGCCACAGGACCTCCAGACGCCCGTCAACACGTCTTTCCATAACTTAACATTGAAATCACTCGCTCCTGACGCTCAATTCACGTTTGGTGTGAACGCAGCATAACCGACGGGATTCACACACAACGCGTCTGCTAATGTCCGATTCACCACCTAATGACTCCTTTGAACCGAATCATTTTAACAACTGTTTAGAAGAACTGATCTGTCCAACACTGAACTCATGAATCAGTTTATTAATTTACTCAGAACATTTGAAATGAGAACACAAGTGTGCTCACCCAATTTAGCAAGAGTGGATAAGAAGAATTAGCTTTAATTATCAACAGTCTTTCAGCTTATTTATGTTGACAATGTGTAGTAAAATAAATAGCCTATAATCATTTAGACTGGAGTGAGGTGAAACCAGAACAAAGTTGTTATTAGCTAGCTGGTCATTTTATTAAACTGTATATGGCAGTATTTCCTCATTTTTTTAATACTACTTTTTAATATTGATATGAGTATATACCAAAACAATTAAAAACGCGGAACAAAAACAAACATCAAGGTATCAAAATAAGATTTGCATTCTTGCAAATAAATACATTTATTGTCAGTGGGTAGGGTACTTTTTACTGTGTGTGTGGGTGGGCATGTTTTTGTGAAATATCAGGACATGTGTATAATGACATGGGTATTACAAAAAGAGGGTGAAATATGAGGACGTTCCCCATGTCCTCACTTTTCAAAATGCTTATAAATCACAGAATTAGTTTTTTTTCCACAGAAAGTGAACTGCACAGTCTCCTGTGATGGGTAGGTTTAGGGGCAGTGTGTGTGTGTGTGTGTGTGTGTGTGTGTGTGTGTGTGTGTGTGATGGGTAGGTTTAGGGGCAGGGGCAGTGTGTGTGTGTGTGTGTGTGTGTGTGTGTGATGGGTAGGTTTAGGGGCAGGGGCAGTGTGTGTGTGTGTGTGTGTGTGTGTGTGTGTGTGATGGGTAGGTTTAGGGGCAGGGGCAGTGTGTGTGTGTGTGTGTGTGTGTGATGGGTAGGTTTAGGGGAAGGGGCAGTGTGTGTGTGTGTGTGTGTGTGTGTGTGTGATGGGTAGGTTTAGGGGCAGTGTGTGTGTGTGTGTGTGTGTGTGTGTGTGTGATGGGTAGGTTTAGGGGCAGGGGCAGTGTGTGTGTGTGTGTGTGTGTGTGATGGGTAGGTTTAGGGGAAGGGGCAGTGTGTGTGTGTGTGTGTGTGTGTGTGTGTGATGGGTAGGTTTAGGGGCAGGGGCAGTGTGTGTGTGTGTGTGTGTGTGTGTGTGTGTGTGTGTGTGTGTGTGTGTGTGTGTGTGTGTGTGTGTGTGTGATGGGTAGGTTTAGGGGCGGGGGCAGTGTGTGTGTGTGTGTGTGTGTGTGTGTGTGTGTGATGGGTAGGTTTAGGGGCAGGGGCAGTGTGTGTGTGTGTGTGTGTGTGTGTGTGATGGGTAGGTTTAGGGGCAGGGGCAGTGTGTGTGTGTGTGTGTGTGTGTGTGTGTGTGTGTGTGTGATGGGTAGGTTTAGGGGCAGGGGCAGTGTGTGTGTGTGTGTGTGTGTGTGTGTGTGATGGGTAGGTTTAGGGGCAGGGGCAGTGTGTGTGTGTGTGTGTGTGTGTGTGTGATGGGTAGGTTTAGGGGCAGGGGCAGTGTGTGTGTGTGTGTGTGTGTGTGTGTGTGTGTGTGTGTGTGTGTGTGTGTTGGGTAGGTTTAGGGGCAGCGGCAGTGTGTGTGTGTGTGTGTGTGTGTGTGTGTGATGGGTAGGTTTAGGGGCAGGGGCAGTGTGTGTGTGTGTGTGTGTGTGTGTGATGGGTAGGTTTAGGGGCAGGGGCAGTGTGTGTGTGTGTGTGTGTGTGTGTGTGTGTGTGTGTGTGTGTGTGTGTGTGTGTGTGTGTGTGTGTGTGGGCATGTTTTCGTGAAATATCAGGACACAAATGTGTATAATGACATGGGTATGACATAGGTATTACAAAAAGAGGGTGAAATATGAGGACGTTCCCCATGTCCTCACTTTTCAAAATGCTTATAAATCACACAGAATGAGGTTTTTTTTCACAGGAAGTGAACTGCACAGTCTCCTGTGAGGGCTAGGTTTAGGGGCAGGGGCAGTGTAAGGGGATAGAAAATACGGTTTGTACGGTATAAAAACCATTACGCCTATGGAATGTCCTCACATTTCACAAAAACAAACGTGTGTGTGTGTGTGTGTGTGTGTGTGTGTGTGTGTGTGTGTGTGTGTGTGTGTGTGTGTGTGTGTGTGTGTGTGTGTGTGTGTGTGATGGGTAGGTTTAGGGGCAGGGGCAGTGTAAGGGGATAGAAAACACGGTTTGTACGGTATAAAAACCATTACGCCTATGGAATGTCCTCACATTTCACAAAAACAAAAAACATGTGTGTGTGTGTGTGTGTGGATGACCATATCTGTCAGCCACCACCAAAGACCATGTTTGACCCAGGAAAAACCCTGAGTGTCTTTCTCTCTGCTGTCTGCATCCAATCCATTCTCAGCCAAAACAACAATCAGCATAAATGTCCCTGTTGTTGGCTGATAGACTTTGTCTTTACACTAAACAGCTTTGATGACGTCTATCATTTGCAAATAACCCCTTTTGCCCTCTTTAAAATCAAGACTAGTTATTTATTTGAGCTTTCACTAGCTTATATTATTGCAGGCTGGCTGTTTAAACAGTCAGGGGTGACGTAAGGTGCACACAGGTGACCCAGATGTTCTGCTCGAGAATAACACAATCACTGACA
Organism: Gobio occitaniae; assembly: GCA_033150135.1. NCBI lineage: Eukaryota > Metazoa > Chordata > Actinopteri > Cypriniformes > Gobionidae > Gobio > Gobio occitaniae. The sequence goes on along the minus strand of JARQWZ010002249.1, from coordinate 91,949 downwards.
CGAGCACAAACTCTATGAGGAGGCGCGACAGGTTTAGTGACATCGCTCTGACAGCTCTGTGTCACAGTGAGTTTGCATTACACCTTGAATTTGAAATTAAAGTCATGGGGTGAAATATTGTGTCTATTAAAATTAATATTTCACCCAGAAATGCAAATTATATCACATACTCAGCCTCATGTTGTGCCCATATTACTTTCTTTAAGAACATCTGTCCATCATGACATACATTCGTGTGAATGTGAGGGTTAATATGAAATACCCAGGTGCAGGTTGAGATGGGCTTTGGTAGTTCGGATCCGTCAAGGTGGACAACACCACATGGGCCTCCAGCGTCATGTCTTTCACCGTGAAGGACACAGGCCTGTAACAGATATATATAGTTGGTCATGTACCGAGCATCTCTTTGATGAATATATCAGGGTTCCCACTCTTTTTCAGCAACCATTTTCCAGGACATTTTCAATTTTACTAAGGCGGGAATAAAAGACAAGGATCATGCCAAATATTGCTTTATAAGTCTTTAAAAGCCATCCAGTTTATTGCCATTACTTAACAATCCAGCATTTTTCAATATGAGCTCTTAATCATACATTATGACTTATGGAAGCTTGTTTACACCACAGAATAGAAAGAAAAGGTAATTGTGACTTTTTATCTCGCTATTCTGACTTTCTCGCAATTGCGAGTTTACATATTTGTGATATAAACGCAAAAATTGTCGCAATTCTTTTTTCCTCAGAATTTGACTTTATAACTTGCAATTGCAGTTTAGATCTCGCAATTATGAGAAAATAAATCACAATTGCAAGATATAAACTCGCAACTGCGCAAAAAAGTCAATTGTGAAGAAAAGACTTGCGAGTTTATATCACGCAATTCTAACTATATCTCGCAATTCTGACTTTATAACACACAAATGTGACTTTATATCAAAATTATGTGATTAGGTAGCAGCTCACGAGTTAACATTCACTGCATACATTTGAGCAGTTAATAGCGTTAGCATTAGCTAACGGCTGAGAGTGGCAACACAAGACTAAACATCATTATTCAAAAATACTACTCACACGCATCAAACTCAGCATTCCTGAACATGTGCTTTCTGCAACTAGCGCTAATTGTTTGGGCCAGCGACTCTTTATACTCGGCTAAAGAAATAATATTTTTTTAAAGAATTTTCCCAAAAACAAGATTTTCCAGGACATTTTACATGTTCTCTAATTTTCCATGTGTTTTCCAGGACTGGAAAATTTGTCATCAATTTTCCAGGTTTTCCAGGATGAGTGGGAACCCTGATATGGGTAGGTTTGATATCGACAAAATAAAATACTCACTGTCCAGCTGAACCAAACTGACAAGTTATTGGTAGACCATAAGACTCAGCAAAGGACAGCAGCCCCTGTCAATTTAATTAAACAATAATGTATTATTAATTATTATTATATATATATATATATATATTAGTGCTGGGCATCGATTAAAAAAAATTAACTAATTAATCACATTTTTTTCTGTAATTAATCGCGATTAATCGCAAGTTTTTAATATTTTTATATTGTAATAATTTCAGTTACTCTCCAAATTAATGTATAAACAATTTAAAGACAGCATATTTTAAATATGTGTTGTATTGGCATCTTTTTAGGCCAGTATCACTGATGTCTCTATGAAACATTAATGACGTTACATTACAGTATAACTGAAAGATGCCAATTTCAACATTTATTAGGCTTTAAAAAAACAACTTTTAATTTAAGTGAACTTAAAACAATCTTTACATAAACCCAAAATAATAAATGTTATATTTACCCATGGCCTTCCCTGTTATACATATACATAAATGTAATAGTTATCAAACACCTTTCGTAACTGCATAAATAATAAATGAAATATAGATTAATCATCATTAAAGCTACAATTTTCTCTGTTCCCGTTGTTCTGTAATGAACATTAATGACAGGCGTCATCAGTGCTCCTGTCACTTTAAGAACAGCCGCGGATCTGACGCGCATCTCATTTCCTCACAACTCTTTAAGTTCATTTAAGACGTTATTTAACTAATTTAAGACCCTAATATGAGAATACTCAAAAATCCTCTGTGTTATTGTTTGTTCAAGAGCAAAAGAGAACTCGATGTGAGCAGGAAACTGATCCGAGTCTATGCGTCGACTGTTAGTGTGTGTGTGTGTGTGTGTGTCCCTTGATTAGATGACATGAGACGCATCCACACACACACACACAGACAGACAAACACACAGACAGACAGGACATTGGCATACAGCGCGTTCGCTTGTGTCTTGTCGCACTTGGAAGCATTTACATGAATAAGAGCGTGATGATCATGTAACGCTAGGCAAAAATGGATATAAAAACAGACGCTGTGTTATTTGCGTTAAATATTTTTAATGCGTTAAGCTGAAAAAATTAATCGCCCGCGTTAACGCGTTAATTTGCCCAGCCCTAATATATATATATATATATAAATAAATATGCACAACACTGATTAAGATCTGCAAAACAGCGTTCTCTAGAGAAGGGACACACTGATCCGCACAGATGTATCTGACCCTGTCTAAGACTGCGTGAGGAGAAGGTCAGTCATGTGTCCAGACCACAGTGTGCCGCCCAGTGCTGTAACTCATTGTGACAGGTGATCTGGTCAGAATCCAAGCATCTGTCCCACTGCATCAACGACTGGCACAAATACACAGTGGCCTGCCAAGAAGTTACGCCACTGACATACAGCCAAACACGTACATGAAAGAGGTCGGTACTATCAGTAGGAAGTGTCTCCCTGGAAATCAGGGTCAAAGGTTGAGCTAGAGAATACAAAATTAACTTGTGTTTATCTCAGATATAATACAGTTACAAAATCACAGAGGTGATCACCGAGCATTTTTTTTTGGAAACCGATTATTCTATTACAACTAATGCAATTTTTTGGAGAAATGTAATATTGCTGATGAATGCAGATGACCACAGAATTAATAAAATAATAAAATTAAAGGCAGGGCTCGACATTAAGCCGGTTAAATCTGTCATTCACTTGTCAGAGTAAAAATTTGCTTGTCCGGAAATTTGTATTTTATTACTTTGTGTGTGTGTGTGTGTTTGTGTGTAATGTATTCTAAAGCAATATTCTCACCAGTGTTCAATCAGTTATGACATATTTAAATCTGCATATTTTTTTATGAAGGCCATTTTTTACATAATCTTATTAAATATAGGCTATGCTTCCGCTTTAAATTTATATTCTTAAATTTGATCAATAAATTAAACTAGATTAAGACACTATAGGGCTGTTACAAATCAATAACAATAACAAATAACTTGCACTGAAAAATTACAACTGTATTAAATAATGTTATGATATTGTTGTAAATATTTTTTTAAACATACAAATAAGAAAAGTTGGAAATTATGTTTAAACATGAAACTAATCTGCCAGTAGGGGGCGCAGGTGACCGTCTGAATGAGCGAGTCATTGAGTCGATTCGTTCAAACGGCTGATTCGTCCAGGAAAGAGGCGGTCGTTTACATAGATATCCATAATAAAGGCTAGATGTCTTACGGCGGAGCCTCTAACGTTATCACCGGCGGCCATCTTGTCACAGGTAAGCTTTCTGGCGGCCATCTTGTCACAGGCGAGCTTTCTGGTGGCCATCTTGTCACAGGCCAGCTTTCTGGCGGCCATCTTGTCACAGGCAAGCTTTCTGGCGGCCATCTTGTCACAGGCTGTGGCTCCTGATGTGAGGCGAGTGATCTGAACAACACAAATACTCTTATCTCGCTGAAATCTGGATGGATTTACAAATGGTTTGGTTTCTAACAAACGTTATTAACGTGGCTATAATTCTGGACGATTTAACAAATTATGAATAATTATTCATAAGTATGCAGTGTCATAACTACATCTCTGACGTTTATAACAAAATTAAGTTATGGCTATTTAAAAAGTACATGCACCATTAAAACTCAATGTTACGAGTGAGCGAGCTGAGTGTGACAAGATGGCCGCCAGGTGCGGACGTCGACCTCCATTGGCCAGCAGCGCGGACAAGACATCTAGCCTTTATTATGTATATCTATGGTCGTTTATGAATAGGTCAGTGAATCTTTTATTCAACCGATTCGTTCAAACCCTGAATCACTCAGTAACACACACTGATGCTGCGAGAGGCGTTATGGTTCTGCTGTGATCTTTGTTTAGAACTATTTTCGCTGCTGAAATCGAACAAAAACGGTCAATATTGCATCTAAAATGTAAGTGACTTGATGTTAATGAATGGTTTATGGATCTGTCATATGAAATCAGTGTCATGTTCAGTCGTGATGGTGTTCAGGAAAACAGCACTGTTGCTCGTGTTGTGTTGCGTAACTATCATATCATGTTAAAAATATAAAAACTCCTTTTTAAACCCATTTTTACCGCAGTATATGAACTGAGTTTCTCTGTTTGAGCTGATTTGTTGTGATTTCTCCTCGAGAGGCTCAACAGCTCAAGCTTGTTACCGTCAGTTCATTACATTATATATTATTATCCACTATCGATCGCCACTTACACTAATGACTGCAGAATCATTCTTGCGTTTTGGTGATTCCCTAGAATGATATTGTTTTGTTTTTAAAGTTTTACTCATTTGTCCGTCGGGCAAGTCAAATTCACTTTCAATTCACGCGATTTTGACGCGCAAATAATTTGCGCGATGGTTTTATTTTTCGATCAGCTGTTTGTCTAACGAGTGCTTCCACACCGAACACGAATGTGCTGCGACGAAAAAACAATCTTTATTTTTTTCGTTTCGATGTTGATTTTTTTTTTAACACTCGCAGCGACAAAAAAGGCTTAAACCAATCACACACAAGAAAACAAAGGTGACAATGTCCAGTTGATGTCATTAGCTATTCATTCAACATTAACCTTTGCCAGGTCTTTTAAATTAAATGAGAAGCTCGTCTTCACTGGATGAGGAAGTGTCCGTGTTTGCTGTCGCCGCGAATGTTCGAGCTCTGAAATGTCACAGATGTCGCAAACTTGCATCGCGGCTGATGTGAATGGTTTTGACGCAAACTATTCGCACGCGAAATATTTGTTTTTCCGCTTTTCCGTTACGTGTCTGGTGTGAAAGGGCCTTTAATGTCGAGCCCTGAGTTAAAGGGCTATCTTACATCTCTCTTTAGTGTGTAATGTTGCTGTATTGGCATGAAAAAGCTCTCCAAAGCACAAAGTGTGTTGTAGTCTTGAGGTTTCTTCCGGGAATGAGAAAGGTTAGCGTTACTGACAGACTGGGAACAGAGGTGCTGCAACAGTGTAAAATATAATGTGTTTTAGTCTCTAAATGTCTAGTAAACAACAAAAACGTTAAAATCAAGACTTTGAAAGGGAATTAGTACACTGGAGTCCGTTCAGTACACATGCATGACCAGTGATGGGAATAACGGCGTTACAGATAAACGGCGTTACTAACGGAATTATTTTTTTCAGTAACGAGTAATCAAACGAATTACTGTTTCTCCCGTTACAATGCCGTTAGCGTTACTGAGGAAAAAAAATGTGGCGTTAGTCGCGTTACTATAATTGAGCTCACTGAAACGCTTTTCATCCGAACAGGCTCTCTGTCAGTCGGACCTGCAACGTGTGTGTGTGTGTGTGTGTGCGCGCGCACCAGCCATGCGTGTTGGGGGTGGGTGCGGTGGTACACATAACTGATGATGATTGGTGGGTGGGAGACAAGGTTGAAGTTGATAGGTTGAGTTCACACCTATTTTTTTCACGGTCTATGGTTCACACACACACCTATGACGCACACGCATATGCACATTCAGCGATGGTCCAACGACTTCAAAGGTAGCTTTCGCAAACTGGAAATATAAGCGCTACTTTTCCCTCGTTGAGGTGAAAGGTAAGATTTTTTTATGTAACGTGCAACTTATGCCCAGGAAGAAATAGTCTCTCCACGCCGGTGGCAAGTGATTCTGAAGCGCCTCACATCATCATATGCCACAAAATTAGTGGCTAAAAACTCAGGTGATAACGTGAGCTCCACTACCAAAGGAAAGTATAGTACTGATAATATTTACACAATATTTACACTATAGTAGGCCTACTGATAATATTTACAATAATGCATTGACTTTGATAGGTGTCTCTCACATTGTCCCACAGCAACATTACAATAGTGTACATTAATGTACAATGTTTTATAATAATAATTTATTCTATTTAGTGCCCAATTCATTCATTTAACATATTTAATATTGGGGGCATCCAAGTTATTTGACATATTTGAACATTTGGAAAAAAAAACAAAGTAACGCAGTAATTACTTTCCCTGGTAATTAGTTACTTTTATAATGATGTAACTCAGTTACTAACTCAGTTACTATTTGTAAGAAGTAACTAGTAACTATAACTAATTACTTTTTTAAAGTAACGTGCCCAACACTGTGCATGACACGCTTGCTCTGAACTCGCCCGAGTGAATATGATCGCACAACGATGACATCGCAGGACAGAAATAAGTGGCAATAAAAATGAATATGGAAAGATCCTCGTTACACACACACATCACATAAACGGCTCTACACATATCCTGCACATGTTGTGCTGGCCGCTCACCCTCAGCTCTTTTAGGCAGAAGGTCACGGCTGATTCCTCTCCAACCAGGAAAGAGTCAAACTCCTCTGGGTGCAGCATCATCTCTGTGTTCATGCCTTTCACATAGCCTGACACAAACACATCAATGAAGGGACACAACGTCTGAGGGAACTCTATGTATAAATACATCTAGGATACGTGCAGTTCTCAATTTCAAATGTCAAATGTATTCATCACACTGGAGATATAAAAAATTATATATACATTAGGGCTGTCAAAAGACTAATCGCGATTAATCGCATCCAAAATAAAAGTTTATGTTTACATAATATATGTGTGTGTACTCTT
>JARQWZ010002249.1:0-80000 GCA_033150135.1 Gobio occitaniae | reverse complement strand
CTTGTATGAAGCCTGTGGTTCTGAAAGCACCTTTGTGTTTAGTTTGCATTTCCCGGCGTCGCTGTCGCTGTGTGTGTGTGGATGGGGAATATAGCGCTGGAAGAACAGAGGAGTGAAGTAGAAGCAGGCATACGCAGACTGGGAAGAGTTGACTGTCCTCACAGCCAGCTATAGATGAGACAGAGGAGATCAGTCCCAGACCTTACTCAGTGTTAGTTATGGTATTAACTAAAGGAGAAATGCATTAGTTACAGTATTTATTCATCTTTGTTAATGTTGGTTATTAAAATACAATGGTTCATTGTTAGTTCATGTTAGTTCAGGTCCATTAAATAATATTAACATTTGTTTAAATTAACATTAACTAAGATTACTATATCTGCATTAGAAGTATTTTCAATGTTAGTTCATGTTTTATGTGTGTGTGTGTGTGTGTGTGTGTGTGTGTGTGTGTGTGTGTGTGTGTGTGTGTGTGTGTGTGTGTGTGTGTGTGTGTGAGCATGTTTTTGTGAAATATCAGGACACAAATGTGTATAATGACATAGGTATTACAAAAAGAGGGTGAAATATGAGGACGTTCCCCATGTCCTCACTTTTCAAAATGCTTATAAATCACACAGAACAAGTTTTTTTTCACAGAAAGGGAACTGCACAGTCTCCTGTGAGGGCTAGTGTGTGTGTGTGTGTGATGGATAGGTTTAGGGGCAGTGTAAGGGGATAGAAAATACGGTTTGTACGGTATAAAAACCATTACGCCTATGGAATGTCCTCACATTTCACAAAAACAAACATGTGTGTGTGTGTGTGTGTGTGTGTGTGTGTGTGTGTGTGTGTGTGTGTGTGTGTGTGTGATGGGTAGGTTTAGGGGTAGTGTAGGGGGATAGCATGTACAGTTTGTACAGTATAAAAAGTGTGTGTGTGTGTGTGTGTGTGTGTGTTTGTTAATCAGGCCTACCCCTTCATCCAGTGGATCCAACCATATTTCATCACCAATTCTTGACAGAGCATGAATTGCTTTTCCGAACACTAAAATCAGTAAACAAAGGTATTTATTAACAACTGAAACTGTGAGAGGGAAGTTTTATTGAGATAATATTGAGTAAAACTGTGTCATACCTTTAATGCCATTTCCTTCAATGATACACTTCATTGTTTTATTTTCCCTCGTTCAATATTTGCCACAAGAAGATTATACGCGGAACGATCTACTCGTATTATTCAGATAATGCAGAAATTCTGACAGGAAACATTGAGAATTTAAAGGATAAAAACTATAAAACCGTTTACCTCAGATTTCCTTAAGGCTGCGAGCGGGAAACAAGCGGGCGCGCGCCATCTAGTGCCCGGCAAACCGAGCGCGCGCTCAGGTTTATTTAGTATTTTATTGAGTTTTATATAATGTAATATTATAATGTCACGGTGCAGGACATTTTACCGTTCAACAGGGAATAAATAATAACCTTTCCATAAGTTAAAATAAATTAAAACGGAAAGTGTGGACGTGTGCACAAATATTTACACGAACACAGCGATATATACTACATATAGTATACTAAGGCCCATTAACAATAAGCAAAGCATTATTTAAAAATATATATATTTTAGAAGAATAAGTAATACGTCTTATTAAAAATGCGTTGTATAAAGCATAGGAACTGAATATATTGAGAACAGCGGCTGACCGGGACGATTAAACAGTAACACAAAACATGGCTGAGGATGTACACATGAACATCTCAGCTGCTACACGTTTATAAGAGAGTTATTTGCACTATTAAAATACAGAATGTGTTGATATGGAAGCCGGTTGGTCCTCACTTCGCTTGAGCCTGTGTTTCGCGCTGTCTGGCCGTAGATTGTCCCGCTAGAATGGCGTGTGCGGACGGCTGGCAGACGGCGGGGCGTCGGAAAGGAGCTCGAAGGGGACCACATCCTCCACAGCCGACACTACAGCAGGCCTCGGACTGCAAACTGGACACGCAGAAGATCACAAACGCCATGTGAGAACTGATCTGCCACTGTCAAACCCAAGCAGTGCCACTGTTAGACATGTTTCAGTATAACATCTTCTAAATATCAGTCCCGTGTGAATAGAAGTGCATTAATCTGGCAATCATTCCAGTTCCATTTGACTTTATATGTGGATTAAATGGTCATACATGTGTTTCCCCATTCAGTGCAGTGGATCTAATTAGCATATTCATGTATAACCAGATTAAAAAGTTTCTCGACATAAACTTTAAGTTGGCTTGAAAAAGTATAGCCAGAAAGTTTTAAATAGTTTGCGTTTTAGTTAGTAGTTTAGACCTGTAATGCGGTTGCTAGGGTACTCAGTTGGTTGCTATGCGTTTGCTAGGGTCATAAGGGTGGTTGCTAAGGTCTTGCTACATGGTTGCTAGGGTACTCAGGTGGTTGCTATGGTACTCGGGTGGTTGCTAAGGCACTTGGGGTGGTTGCTAGGGTGTTGCTATGCAGTTGCTAAGGTACTTTGCGTGGTAGCTAGGGTGTTGCTATGCGGTTGCTAGGGTACTCGGGTGGTTACTATGCAGTTGCTAGGGTACTCAGGTGGTGGCTTGGGTGGTTGCTAGAGTACTCGGGTGGTTGCTAAGGTCTTGCTACATGGTTGCTAGTGTACTCTGTGTGGTTGTTAGGGTCTTGCTATGTGGTTGCTAGGGTTCTCAGGGTGGTTGCTAGGATACTCAGGTGGTTGCTATGGTACTCGGGTGGTTGCTAAGGCACTTGGGGTGGTTGCTATGCAGTTGCTAAGGTACTTGGCGCGGTTGCTATGGTACACTGGTGGAGGCTAGGGTGGTTGCTAGGGTACACAGGTGGTTGCTAAGGTCTTTTTCAAGCCAACTTAATAAGAAGTATAATAACGGGAGTAATAGTTGACAACATTTTCATAGTATTTTATGGATCATTGATATGTATTTCTTTCTCTATTCACTTATTCATGCCTGATAAACATGATTTAAAGGTGCAGTGTGTAGTATTAATGAGGGTCTAGTGACAGAAATGCAATATAATACACATAACTATGTGTTTATGATCTTAGAATGAGCCGTTTCTATCTACACACACCCGTACAGTGAATGGTGTTTCTACGGTAGCCCTAAAGGGACAAACTTCTCTACAGAGTGCTAGCTACTCTCTGCTGTCTCACGACCACATCTGTGTCCTGTGTGGGCCACCGTACAGGGTTTTTCCTGGGTCAAAAATGGTCTTCGGTGGTGGCTGACAGACATGGTCATCCATACACACACACGCACGCACGCACAGTAAAAAAGTACCCTACCCACGTGATCTGCAAGCGCAATACTGATATACAAATACTATATGCAATACATTTTAAATAAATTCAAAGAAAGTTTGTAACTTTTGCTTATCTTATTTTGATCCCACATGAAAAAAGAGTGTTTTTGAACCATACTATAGTAAATATACTACAGTAAATTAACAAAGTGTAGTAAATACTATAATATACTACAATTTACTGTAGTATCTTTACTATAGTATGGTTCAAAAACACTATAGTAATTTTACTATTATATACTATAGTATTTTTCCATGTGGGATACCTTGATGTTTGTTTTTGTTCCTCATTTTTACACTATTTACTGATAATTGTTTTGGTATATAATCATATAAATATTAAAAAGTAGTATTAAAAAAATGAACAAATAGCCTAATTTTCTGCCATATACAATTTCATAAAATTATCAGCTAGCTAACAACAACTTTGTTCTGGGTTCACCTCACTCCAGTCTAAACTAAATGATTTATAGACTATTTATCTTACTACACATTATGAACATAAATAAGCTGAAAGACTGTGGATAATTAAAACTAACTCTTACACCCACTCTTGCTAAATTGGGTGAGCACACTTGTATTCTCATTTCAGATTGTTCTGAGTAAATGAATAAACTGATTCGTGAGTTCTGTGTTGGACAGATCAGATGATCTAACCAGTCGTTGAAATGATTCGGTTCAAAGGAGTCATTAGGTGGCGAATCGGACATTAGCAGACGCGTTGTGTGTGAATCCCGTCTGTTAGAACATCGCGAAAGATTTGTAAACACACAGAAAACACTTCATAACCGGATAGGATTTGTTTCCCGTTTATTGAAAGTATGGTTTATGTCAGCTGGTCAGAGAATCAGTCAATGTTTTTTGAGCGCATTTCACACCCAGCGGTAATTAAAGGAAAATATTGTCTGATAGCGCCATGTGCAACATGGATTCGGTCTTCCGACCTTTTGATTAACGTAATATGAGAAATATTAGAAAGCTAAGAATGCTTATTTTGAAGACCGAGAGCGTGCGAGCGGGGGAGGAGCTCTGATCGTTCTCTCTGACACTCGGTTACAAGCGCAGCATCTATTCTACATCATTCATAAATCACAATAACTCATCAAATAAAGCTTTGGCGGGACAAAAATTTGTTTTGGCGGCCGCCAAAAAAATTTCAATGTAGGAAAAACCCTGCCGTAGCTTCTCTATGTGCTCTGAAAGGGTTGTGCAATTCACAACCTCACCACTAGATGCCGCTAAAACTTACACACTGCACCTTTAAGAGCCGGTGTGCTCTACACTCACCTAAAGGATTATTAGGAACACCTGTTCAATTTCTCATTAATGCAATTATCTAATCAACCAATCACATGGCAGTTGCTTCAATGCATTTAGGGGTGTGGTCCTGGTCAAGACAATCTCCTGAACTCCACACTGAATGTCAGAATGGGAAAGAAAGGTGATTTAAGCAGTTTTGAGCGTGGCATGGTTGTTGGTGCCAGACGGGCCGGTCTGAGTATTTCACAATCTGCTCAGTTACTGGGATTTTCACGCACAACCATTTCTAGGGTTTACAAAGAATGGTGTGAAAAGGGAAAAGCATCCAGTATGCGGCAGTCCTGTGGGAGAAACTGCCTTGTTGATGCTAGAGGTCAGAGGAGAATGGGCCGACTGATTCAAGCTGATAGAAGAGCAACTTTGACTGAAATAACCACTCGTTACAACCGAGGTCTGCAGCAAAGCATTTGTGAAGCCACAACACACACAACCTTGAGGCGGATGGGCTACAACAGCAGAAGACCCCACCGGGTACCACTCATCTCCACTACAAATAGGAAAAAGAGGCGACAATTTGCACAAGCTCACCAAAATTGGACAGTTGAAGACTGGAAAAATGTTGCCTGGTCTGATGAGTCTGGATTTCTGTTGAGACATTCAGATGGTCGAGTCAGAATTTGGCGTAAACAGAATGAGAACATGGATCCATCATGCCTTGTTACCACTGTGCAGGCTGGTGGTGGTGGTGTAATGGTGTGGGGGATGTTTTCTTGGCACACTTTAGGCCCCTTAGTGCCAATTGGGCATGGTTTAAATGCCACGGCCTACCTGAGCATTGTTTCTGCCCATGTCCATCCCTTTATGAGCACCATGTCCCCATCCTCTGATGGCTACTTCCAGCAGGATAATGCACCGTCACAAAGCTCCAATCATTTCAAACTGGTTTCTTGAACATGACAATGAGTTCACTGAACTAAAATGGCCCCCACAGTCACCAGATCTCAACCCAATAGAGCATCTTTGGGATGTGGTGGAACGGGAGCTTCGTGCCCTGGATGTGCATCCCACAAATCTCCATCAACTGCAGATGCTCTCCTATCAATATGGCCAACATTTCTAAAGAATGCTTTCAGCACCTTGTTGAGTCAATGCCACGTAGAATTAAGGCAATTCTGAAGGCGAAAGGGGGTCAAACACAATATTAGTGTGTGTTCCCAATAAGCCTTTAGGTGAGTGTATGTGTGTGTGACATCAATGCCCTGCTTCTGTAACAGAATGCCTTATTTTGATTAGAAACCCCATAACATTTCCCTGAGATGTTGATTTATAACAAACAATTAGAAAATTAGTCATATTTCTGTAAGAGTGCTAAATATGATCAGTCATTTTTAAAGAGCGAAAACCTCGGAACTAATGCGATCTCTCACACATGATGTCTCGAGGATAAATTAGATGCTGTTTTTCTTCACAGGAATGAACTGAGAGGAGAAACCTTCTGGATGGAATGGAGAGGTGAAGCTGAACTACTGTACGGTCACTAAAGTTTAAAACCAGCCCGTTTGTAACTCCTCATCTCCTCCTCCAGATGTGCTGTGTGCGCGCCTCCTGTCCCGCGCGGGCGCGTGTGTGTGTTACGGGTTGGGCAACTTTGCTTCTTGTGTCTCCGCCCGATACCAGCTCTCAATGCTGCTCCTGCTTCTGGAGACGCTCCAGGTATGTGCGCTTCATTATGGGATAAGTGTCCAATGACCAGAGGTGGACAGTAACGAAGCACATTTACTCGAGTGCTGTACTTAAGTACACTTTTTGAGTATCTGTACTTTACTGAAGTATTATTTTTTAGGGAAACTTTTACTTTAACTTCACTACATTTGAAAGACAAATATCGTACTTTTTACTCCACTACATTTCTATCAAGGCCCTCGAAGTCAAAAGTCGTTTCTGTAGCAGCTTTGCAAGTCAGTGGATGATTTTTTCTTCTTCTTTAAAAGTGTTTTTTTTTGGAAAATGTAAATGTCTGGGAGAAAGAGAAGCATAGACATGGATGAATCTGAGAAAGCCTGATGAAAGAGCTCAGTTCAGTCTTTCAGAGTTTTTTGTGCCTCTCAGATGCCAGAGCACAAGAACTGAATAGAGCTTTCTTTTGTGTTTTTTCGCACTTAAAGGGATAGTTCACCCAAAAACGAAAATGTGATGTTTTTCTGCTTACCCCTAAGGCATCCAAGATGTAGGTGTCTTCGTTTCTTCAGTAGAACACAAATGAAGATTTATTACTCCAACCGTTGCTGTGTGTCACTCATATAATGCTTGTCAATGGGGTCTAATTCTATTAGAGTAAAAAAAACATGTACAGACAACTTCAAATTAAACCCTGCGGCTCATAACGACACATTGATGTCTTAAGAAACTAAACCATCGGTTTCTGAGAGAAACCCAATGGTATTTATGCAAATATATCACCTCATATCAGACGAACGCTTCAGCTCTGCAGACTGCTATCACTTCCCATAGGTGAGGTCAAAATAGCGGCCGGGTCATAGATATATACATAGATTCCTCATTAGTGCCTGCGTGGATCATGGCGTGGATCGCTCGAATGAGGAATCTACGTATACATATCTATGACCCGGCCGGAATTTTGACCACTCGCAGGAAGTGATAGCAGTCTTGAGAGCTGAAGCGTTTGTCTGATATGAGGTGATAAATTTGCATAAATACCATTGGGTTTCTCTCAGAAACCGATGGTTTAGTTTCTTAAGACATCAATGTGTCGTTATGAGCCGCAGGGTTTAATTTGAAGTTGTCTGTACATGTTTTTTTTACTCTAATAGAATTAGACCCCATTGACAAGCATTATATGAGTGACACACAGCAACGGTTGGAGTAATAAATCTTCATTTGTGTTCTACTGAAGAAACGAAGACACCTACATCTTGGATGCCTTAGGGGTAAGCAGAAAAACATCACATTTTCGTTTTTGGGTGAACTATCCCTTTAAACAGACTAATACACACTAGGGCTGGGCGATATGTGAATTTTTTGGGGGGGATAATCGCCTTCAAAAATATCGCCATATCTGATAATATCGTCTACTCCGCACTGACCATGCCCACGCCGGTTTCTCATGTCTGTGTCAAAATTTTCCAGGCATAAAATGGAGGACAACGGCTTAATATCCAAGAAAAGATGCACACCGGTAATTTGGCAGTATTATGGATTTAAAACCAAATGCAAATGGTGAACCAGCGGATCCAACAGAGGCTATCTGCAGGCTGTGCAAAAAAAAAAAGTAAAGGTTAAAGATGCGCAGAGCACTAATCTCCGCTGCCATATCCACATACACCATCCAGTGTAGCGGCCTCATTTGAGCCCCGCTCTGCAGCCGCTTCTCAAAGCAGGAAAAGTTCTAGTTTAACTCAGATTGCTTCTGCGTTCGCTTGTGGAAAGAAGTACGATAAATCCAGTTTAAAATGGAGACAGTGCACTCTAGCTGTGACCCGTTTTCTGGTTAAAGAGATGATGCCTCTTAGTCTTGTGGACCAGGCAGAATTCCGGTCCATGCTTCAAACTTTTGACCAGCAGTATGAAGTACCCAGTCGGAATTATTTCTCAAGAATAGCTATTCCAGAGCTGTATAATACAGAGAAAACTGAGGTTATGACTAACATCAGTAGCGCGGATTACGTCGCTCTTACGACGGATATGTGGTCGAGCAGCAATACGATGCCACCTTAAATGTCAATTACTGCTCATTACATAAACAAAAACTGGGTACTACAATCAAACTGCCTCGGAACGATTTATGTGCCTGAGAGCCACACAGCAGATTATTTGGCAGATAGTCTCTTGGAGAGTGTTGGGGCGTTTTCACACCTGAAAGTCCGCACCGAGGTCCGAACCGAAGTTCATGTTTTGATACATTTTATACATTCGGTTAGTTTTGGTTTGGTTTCACATTGCCATCATACGAGCGCACTAAAGAACTGAACATGACACACTTGAGTCCACTCGTCTTCATCTCTGTGGGCGGCATCTGGACATTGATTGGTTTGTAAACGGATGCGTCTTTGACAAGAGTGAATGAACGGACGCATATCGTTGCCACTATTGAAAGGTGCGCATTGCTGGACTATTTTCTTTTCGTTACGTTTAAAAGTGGACAATTCAAGCTTTATATACACATATTTCTCATGTTTGTGAGACAAAGTAGCTGCTGAGTTTGGGTTTATTTGAGACACGCTCAAGTTCATGCGCAAAGCATGTGATCGCTCCCGCAATTGTCTGCTATAGACTATTTGCTTCTTATTTATTAAATCCAGGCAATTATCTGATTAAACGTTGATTAAAATTAAGATACAATTTATACAAAACGAAATTCACATTAAAGAAGGGCTTTCTAAGCAAAATCATGCAAAATTTCGTGTCTAGAAACCTGCGTTAGATTGTTGCGTTAATGTTTTATAAATGCATAGGTTCAATTAAATAACGTGGTGTTTAGATTAGGCTATATTTTATTTATGAGAACTAGCCTAATGTATTTTTAAAAAATGAAATCATATTTGTTTTAATTTTGAATTATAATTTAGATTTTTGATGATTTTAATGATTTTTTTTTTAAAAATGCATGGCAACTGCTAAGACATGCATGCAAACCACAGTTAGCCTACGTTTTATAGGTTCAATTAAATCACGAGGTGTTTGGATTATATTTTATTTTTAAGGTGTCTAATTAAAAAAAATCAATTGTTTTAATTTTGAATGATGATTTAGTTTTTTTTTAAGATTTTACTGATGATTTTAAAAAATGCATTTATGATTTTCATACGCAACTGTTAAGACATGCTGGGTAAACCACATTTACGGTGTTTTACAGATCACCTGCATAAAGTTATTTTAAGGTGATGTTTGTTTACCCATATTTTGATTTAAAAAAAAAAAACGTTTTGAATATGTTACTGATAAAAGCAATTTGTCTAAATGATTGAATATCGTTCGCATTGTGTCCTGAATAAAAAATTTTTTTTTCAAAGGTTTCGCTCTCTCGTTTTATTTTTAGCGTTAGTATTTTAAATGTTTTCCAGGTTTACATGTTTTATTAATATTTGTATTATTAATAGGCTATTCTATTTATAATTTAATTGCCAATAATATTTTTAGAGCTGTTTAAAACATTTAGCCAAGCCATATGTCTAGTTAATTTGTAACGTGCTTCTCTTTGCGCACAACCACAACCAACATCTTATCCATATACTTCAATGTTTTGCTTTAACACATAATAGCTACTGTAGCTATGCATCAAAAACACTAAAAAGGTAAGTGTATGGTAACTACTAAGCTATTTTATAATGTATTTGGCAACGCAATGTCCTGTGAGTTTATCAGTCGTCATTTTTACAATACTGTCGATTATCGTCTGATAACACTGACTGTTATCGATATCGAGATATTTGCGAGACATCGTCGATATACCATAATATCGTCATATCGCCCAGCCCTAATACACACAAAATGTCACAATTTTCATTTTGGAAAGTATTTACGTAAACAAAGTTGATTATGTCTTAAGTGAACGTAAACAGTTGGGGGAATATCAGATGTGTATCAGTGTGTAGGATTTGTGCATTCTGCCTTAAAGTGACAGCAGCTTTGTAACTTTTAAGTATTTAAATGAGTTCAAGGTGATCGGATGAAGCATCACTGACTGGCTTAAACCACCATGGCATAGCGTGCATTTATACAACAATGCAAAAATAATGAAATAATGCATTGACATAAAAAAGGAAATTTACTTTTGATACTTAAGTACTTTTAAAAGCAAGTACTTCTGTACTTTTACTTAAGTAAAAATAGTTTTTAACAACTTTCACTTGTAACAGAGTAATATTTGACTAGTAGTACTTTTACTTTCACTCGAGTAATGGAGTTGTGTAGTTTGTCCACCTCTGCCAATGACGCGTGATATGAATCTCTCTCTCTCAGATCCCGGTGAGCGGCTGCTGTGTGTATGATCCGGTGTTCACCGGGCCGGAGTGTGACGCTCTCACAGAGCTCGGCTTCACCCTGATGACCCACAACGAGGTGCGTCACACATCCACTGTCCAACACATCTGATCTGCGGTCAGTTCTGAGCATTATTTTCCTGACAGGAGGGAAAGCGGCCAGTTTGTCAACCCACCCTGTTCTACCTGATGCATTGTGGGAAGGCTCTGTATAACAACCTGCTGTGGAGAAACTGGACCCCCCAGACGCTGCAGAACATCATCATAATCGGCAACAGTTTTCATGGCATTCAAGAAAGGTATGAGTGTCCTCGACCAATCAACAGACAGCGCACTATATAGGGGATGGGGAACGATCAGACTTTGCTCTATATAGGGGATAGGGAACGATCAGACTGTGCTCTATATAGGGGATGGGGAACGATCAGACAGTGCTCTATATAGGGGATGGGGAACGATCAGACTGTGCTCTATATAGGGGATAGGGAATGATCAGACAGTGCACTATATAGGGGATAGGGAATGATCAGACTGTGCTCTATATAGGGGATGGGGAACGATCAGACAGTGCACTATATAGGGGATAGGGAATGATCAGACAGTGCTCTATATAGGGGAAAGGGAACAATCAGACTGTGCTCTATATAGGGGATGGGGAACAATCAGACTGTGCTCTATATAGGGGATGGGGAACAATCAGAATGTGCACAATATAGGGGATGGGGAACAATCAGACTGTGCTCTATATAGGGGATGGGGAACAATCAGACTGTGCTCTATATAGGGGATGGGAACAATCAGACAGTGCTCTATATAGGGGAAAGGGAACAATCAGACTGTGCTCTATATAGGGGATGGGGAACAATCAGAATGTGCACAATATAGGGGATGGGGAACAATCAGACTGTGCTCTATATAGGGGATGGGGAACGATCAGACTGTGCACTATATAGGGGATGGGGAACGATCAGACTTTGCTCTATATAGGGGATAGGGAACGATCAGACTGTGCTCTATATAGGGGATGGGGAACGATCAGACTGTGCACTATATAGGGGATAGGGAACGATCAGACTGTGCTCTATATATGGGATGGGGAACGATCAGACTGTGCTCTATATAGGGGATGGGGAATGATCAGACTGTGCACTATATAGGGGATGGGGAATGATCAGACAGTGCTCTATATAGGGGATGGGGAACGATCAGACAGTGCTCTATATAGGGGATGGGAATGATCAGGCAGTGCACTATATAGGGGAAAGGGAACGATCATACAGTGCTCTATATAGGGGATAGGGAACGATCAGACTGTGCTCTATATATGGGATAGGGAACGATCAGACAGTGCACTATATAGGGGATAGGGAACGATCAGACTGTGCACTATATAGGGGATGGGGAACGATCAGACTGCACTATATAGGGGATAGGGAACGATCAGACAGTGCTCTATATAGGGGATGGGGAACGTTCAGACTGTGCTCTATATATGGGATAGGGAACGATCAGACAGTGCACTATATAGGGGATAGGGAACGATCAGACTGTGCACTATATAGGGGATGGGGAACGATCAGACTGCACTATATAGGGGATAGGGAACGATCAGACTGTGCACTATATAGGGGATTGGGAACGATCAGACAGTGCTCTATATAGGGGATTGGGAACGATCAGACAGTGCACTATATAGGGGATGGGGAACGATCAGACAGTGCTCTATATAGGGGATGGGGAACGATCAGACAGTGCACTATATAGGGGATGGGGAACGATCAGACAGTGCTCTATATAGGGGATGGGGAACGATCAGACAGTGCACTATATAGGGGATGGGGAACGATCAGACTGTGCTCTATATAGGGGATGGGGAACGATCAGACTGTGCTCTATATAGGGGATGGGGAACGATCAGACAGTGCTCTATATAGGGGATGGGGAACGATCAGACAGTGCACTATATAGGGGATGGGGAACGATCAGACAGTGCTCTATATAGGGGATGGGGAACGATCAGACAGTGCTCTATATAGGGGATGGGGAACGATCAGACAGTGCTCTATATAGGGGATGGGGAACGATCAGACTGTGCTCTATATAGGGGATGGGGAACGATCAGACAGTGCACTATATAGGGGATGGGGAACGATCAGACAGTGCTCTATATAGGGGATGGGGAACGATCAAACAGTGCTCTATATAGGGGATGGGGAACGATCAGACAGTGCTCTATATAGGGGATGGGGAACGATCAGACTGTGCTCTATATAGGGGATGGGGAACGATCAGACAGTGCACTATATAGGGGATGGGGAACGATCAGACAGTGCTCTATATAGGGGATGGGGAACGATCAGACAGTGCTCTATATAGGGGATGGGGAACGATCAGACAGTGCTCTATATAGGGGATGGGGAACGATCAGACAGTGCTCTATATAGGGGATGGGGAACGATCAGACTGTGCTCTATATAGGGGACGGGGAACGATCAGACAGTGCTCTATATAGGGGATGGGGAACGATCAGACAGTGCACTATATAGGGGATGGGGAACGATCAGACAGTGCTCTATATAGGGGATGGGGAACGATCAGACAGTGCTCTATATAGGGGATGGGGAACGATCAGACAGTGCACTATATAGGGGATGGGGAACGATCAGACAGTGCTCTATATAGGGGATGGGGAACGATCAGACAGTGCTCTATATAGGGGATGGGGAACGATCAGACAGTGCTCTATATAGGGGATGGGGAACGATCAGACAGTGCTCTATATAGGGGATGGGGAACGATCAGACTGTGCTCTATATAGGGGATGGGGAACGATCAGACAGTGCACTATATAGGGGATGGGGAACGATCAGACAGTGCTCTATATAGGGGATGGGGAACGATCAGACAGTGCTCTATATAGGGGATGGGGAACGATCAGACAGTGCTCTATATAGGGGATGGGGAACGATCAGACAGTGCTCTATATAGGGGATGGGGAACGATCAGACTGTGCTCTATATAGGGGACGGGGAACGATCAGACTGTGCTCTATATAGGGGATGGGGAACGATCAGACTGTGCACTATATAGGGGATGGGAAACGATCAGACAGTGCACTATATAGGGGATACGGCTCTGGTTGAACTGTGATTTAAAGGAAGCACTATTGGATAGTTAAAAAGGGGAGGAGCTGCTTGATATGCCCCGCCCTGTCTTCCTGTTTCAGGGGAAATCACATCAACACATTGGATAATGCTGCGTGTTTCAAGGCACTTCAGTGGGACTTTAATGCACATAGTACATTTAATGCACATAAAATGTTATTTAATGCACATAAAATGTTAATAAACACTAATATATCAATTTTAGTAAAAAAAAACACAGCTATTAGCTCAGTATTTACTACTTTATGCTGCTGAAAAGGCAAAGTTTAACCGACGTTGAGTCTTACTCATGTGTGTTTATTGTGTTAGGATGCTTCAGAGAGAGTTTGAGAGAGACTACAGCTTCCTGTCAGATGTATCCTTGACGTCTAACTTACATTCTTTATTAATATAAAAAAATTCAGCCTAGAATTGAATGTGTTTGTTCTGTTGTTTCTAGACTATGAACATCAGAAAAGTTTCAAATGCCTTGACTGAGATGGTTTCAGGTGATAAGTGTGTGTGAAGAGACGCCTCTGCCCTGCTCGCTGCGCTTCCTGGATGTGTTCAATGACACAGCGCTCATTCAGTTCCCTCCGCAAAACCTGGACAAGCTGCCAGAAGCCACGTGGATTGAGCCTTCAGAGCCACTGTACCAACACTGCCCCGATCTCGAGATCATCCGCAGAGAGAAAAGCAGCTGAACATCTTTCGTTTATTTCCACTTTCTATTTTCAAATAATAAAAATAAGAATTTTTTCTTGGGACTTGTGTGTGTTTTTTGTGCCCCTGATTAACTATGAAATGAAGAACGCTTGTTCAAACAGAGAAATGAAACTTTATTTAGCTGAACATGTATTGACTTGTTTCATGGTTTATGAATGGCTTTGTGTCAAACACACAGATCTCTCATCACACTGAACGTCTCACTCAGATCCGGATCCTGCTGATGTCATAACAATACTTGATTTCGATTGGCTCTCAGTCAGGACACCATTGGGGATGTTTGACTGGTGTTCCTCCTCCTCACGATCTCCGTTCTGCAGGTGGGATTCGATCTGGCCGTTGGTTTTTGAGTGTTCTGGTTGACCGTCTGTGATCTCCTGCTTCTGTTCCCCATTGGGTGTGGCCTCCTCTGTAACCGCTCCACTATTGGTTGGCAGTTCAGAAGCTTCGTTCTCATTGGTCGATTCAGAGTTCTCCAGTTTAGCCTTCTCAGCCTCTTCTGCTGCTTTCCTCTCTTTCAGCTTCTCCTTGAACTCCATCATTTTTGTGCTTAAGCAAACGACAATAAAAGCATTCAGCCATGTTTCCATGACGGACTCTCTTTATACTTTTCAAGATCCTCGGTTATCATTAATGCAGCCGTTTTTATTTGAACCCTCTGGGGTTCTTCATTTATGGGTCACACTCAGGACCTTCGGGTCAAAAATGACCCGTAGGGCGGGATTAAGATAAAAAAATATTTTAGTAAAATCAATTAAATATATTTTTGTTCAATAATATTTTTTCTTTTTTGGTGTTTTGAGATAATTTTATGATTTATAATTAATATTTATGCAATAATTATGACCCATTTTTTCCCGTTGAATATAATAAAAAATTATATATATATTTTTTTAATTTTTATTAAAGCTCTATTTCACTTTAGAGTCAAGCCTAGGCCTCATGAAAGAATTTTTTTAATGAGATCTGTGCCATCCGGTGGACACATAAAGCATTTTTATCACGCAATAGCACATTTTTACCACTATAGTGCATCTTGCGTTTTATAAATAAAATAAAAAAATCGTAGCTTCATCGGAATGGTCCGAAACTTGGTGACTTTATTGGTACTAGGTATATGAACACCCCAAAAACAATTGGGGACAGGATTTGAAAAGTCTAAGAATCTATCTAAAAAAATAGTCACACTCAGGACCTTCGGGTCAAAAATGACCCCCGTAGGAAATGAATGGGAAATTAGTTTTTCTCTAAAACATCAAGAGTGCAAAACAGACAAAAAAAGTCACACACACACACTTATACACACAAAAACACACGCACACACACATTTTCTTGTCTGTTTTGCACTCTTGATGTTTTAGAGATCTTCACTGTTGAGTCCTTTTTTCTGCATCCTGGCTGATTTGTAGATTGCATGCACAAAAAAACATATTTTTGCCAATTTCCCATTCATTTCCTATGGGTCCTGAGTGTGACTATTTTTTTTACGACCACTTAGACTTTTCAAATCCTGTCCCCAATTTTGTTGGGTGTTCATATACCAAGTACCAATAAAGTCACCAAGTTTCGGACCATTCCGATGAAGCTACGATTTATAACATTTTTTATTTTAAAAAATTCGGTCAGAAATTACCGAAGAGCCCCAGAGGGTTAAATAGATCTCACTCGTGAGATGTGGTCAGGTGTGTTTACCTGTATGAAGTCTTGAGTATGCCGTTGACCAGAGCGAGCTGCTCCAGCGTCGTGTCCTGAGACGGAGCCAAACCCTGCGGAGGAGAAACACGGCTCATCACAGAGGCAAGTCTTCACACGCTGCTCCATCAGACGAGCTGAGCTTACCTCGGGCAGAGTCTCCGCCAGCTCCACGCCTCCCTGACGGATCGACCGCTCTACACGCACAGCCTGCTGGGTAATGTTCCTCAGGAAGTCAGAGCTGCATTTGGTTTGAGGATGATCTTCGCCGCACTGTTGAGCCACACACACACACACACACTCAGAACGCAATCACGTCTTCAAAGCTAAAACACGACTGGCAAATGCAGAATCTGACCGTGTTCTGGAAGATGCTGAACGCTTCCTTCTCATGATTCATGCCTGCTCTGTAGTCGCCAATCACACACAGTCTCTGAGCCAGCAGATGGTGCCTGTGGACCAATCACAACCATCATGGCCTCGCAGCTTCACACAGGTCACATCACACTAACTCTAAATGAGTTTGTTCTCCACCCATTTTGGATGATTTTCATTGTGCTCATTGTAATGCATTGTTTTGACCAAGGAACCGTAGAAGCAGTGGCGTAGCGTCTGGGCATGCAGGGTATGCACGTGCATATGGGCCCGGGCCAATAGGGGAACTTTTAAAGAGCACCTATCATGGCATTTAAAATGTTCCAAATATTGTTTTAGAAGTCCCCAACAACAGTTTTGCATGCATGCAATGACAAAAAAGACTTTAGTTTTCTTATAATATGCATTTATTTTGACCTGTTTTGACAGCGATTCTCAAATGATTCCTTTAGTGATTGACTTTTCAAAACCCCGCCTTTACGTGACGCTAATCTGCGGTGATTGGTCCGATGACCCAGTCAGTTGTGATTGGTAGGCTATAGTCTGTGCAGATATTTTCGGAAACGGAACGCCCATCAAAGTCTTATAGTGACAGTAATTTGTTAATATGTGTCAGGAGTTATGAATATGAAAACCGCGTCGGTACCGTTTGATTGTAATATGAGCCTCAGCTGCTCTCATTCTTAAAAAAACTCCTCTATTCCCCTCACGAAGACTCGCGACAAATCAACATCCCTCAGGGCTTTTAATTCAAAAGTGTGCAGATGAGGAGATATATTGATAGATTCTCATATGTCTGTGTCAAATTTCTAAACAGAGGAGTATTATTTATTCAATACTTCCTCAAAATGCGCCTAATCATGAGCGATGGAGACTCTTATGTGTTGTTTTCAATTCATCCTGGCAGCCGGAGGGCGCTCTGTGCACATGTAGTCCATATATGGCACACACAGACGAAGAAGATACCATGTGCCATAATAGAAGTCCATAATAAAAGCTTCCTGAGATCGCGAAACATGCAAATAGAGACATTTGAAGACTAATAAACACTCAATCGCAACGATGTATGGTTTGTCTTCAAGCCACTTAGTCTTCAAATGCTCATCCTTGGGCAGATGAGAAAAGTTTGCTTTTGAGTGGGACTTCAGAACACAGCGTCTCGTCTCCATGATGTTTTCTAGTTTTCACTGGCGTCTTGGAGCGCAATAAGTGGGCGTATCGTATTCAAATAACTTGACAAGTTGACGTCATCTAGTCAGAGAAAAAGCTTCGGTCTTCTAACGATTCTTAAAAATGACTCAGAGTCGACTCTTACTTTTGAAAGAAAATAACTATATATATGGTGCACTGTCATATTTCAAACTTTGCAGGATGTGTTTGTTCACTTAGATCTATGTTACACACTACATGAAAGGTACATTTCAAAACTCCATGATAGGTGCTCTTTAAATAAAACGAGGGAATTAATTTTTAATTCGTGGCCACAATAAATATATATATTTGTATTCATGTCATGTGTAGTAATTTCTTGTTTCTCCGTAATGTCTAATTTCTCCGTCATTTCTTGTGTGCATTTATTATTTTTTGCATCTTGTGACTGCAGTAGAACTAGGTAGGCTACTCTGTCATTTTAATACATGACGCTGCATCGACGCACCAAAAAAAGACAAGAAAACACATTGTGAGAGGTTATAGCGGCTAGACATCATCATTTCCCAGCTGAGTCGGCGATTTTCAGCTTTGCGATCAGTTGCCGATTTGTTCAGAGTACTTGCAACTGAGGAGAAGAACGCGATATACGAAAGGGAACAGAGATTAGTGGAGAGATATAACAAAGACTTGCCTCCAGCCCTTCCACAACAATTGATCGCATTCCGGGCAGCCTTTCAAAGACAAATCTCTGGGATGACAACAGTTTAAGATCTGACCAGTTTTTTGATTGTTGAGAACACCACATCTAGAGCTTAAGTGACATGCACCTATTTTATTCTCTTTTTCTTACCATCCCTGTTACTGTTGCTTCGGCGGAACGCTCATTTTCAAAACTGAAGCTAATAAAACATTATTTGCGGAGCACCACGTCGCAAAACTACGACGTATTGCTGCCACATACATATTATATTTTTCCACTGAATAATGTAGTTATAACAACATCTTTTCTTGTAATAACGGAATGTTATTGATGATGATATTTTCTTCTGGACATGTCGTATAGTGATGTGTACAAAAAATGCCTTTATGTGCATATTTATTTAGAACATAGTTAATTACCGTTCCCCTGTCGCGTTGGGAGAGAAAGGCGGAATTTTTGAATTTGCATGGTGGTAGCTCAAAGGTTTTTTTTGTGGTTTTTTTTACCTTTCGTTATTTTTCCTTGGAATTTCGTTAGTTGGAAATATGAACAAAATTCAGAAATGCGTTTTAAATTTAAAACTTTACGTTTAATAAACAAAATACCTTTTTAAATGTTATTATGAGTATACACAAATAAAAGTAGACAGTTTATTGTTTATAATTATATCTTGAATTTATCTGTGTGGCTAAAAATGACGGAGTAGGCTATTGGGAGTTGTTTCCGCTGTCATAAAGGGAAAAATGCGCTGGCGCCTTCGTCGGAAAGAGGGTTAGAGAAAATGCAGCCTATTTAGTTTCATAGTTAGGCTATGTTTAAATATTAGTCTATGATTTTTTATTTTTTTATTATGAAGAGTGAGCAGCATGAGTAGCCTAAGCTGCATTATAAGATGCGCAATATGTCTGGAGACATGGGGTCAGACATGATTTTGTAGAAAGTCTTTCTTTAAAGTGAATTTCATTTTGTATTGTATTTTAATTTCTATCTATATTTCATCAAGTAATTGCTTGTATATTTCTTTCTGTTTTTAATACATTCCTTGAATATATGTCTTAATTACAGTAGGCCTAGTTATGATATTTGTGGCTGCACCGGTGTCCGTCATTACTAGGTTAAAGTTACGCCACTGAGGCGAATCATGAGCGGTCCATAAATATCTATAAATATCTCTTCCATGTAGCCTATACTTGAGGGGCGGGGTTAGGGGGGCCTGTACAATTTATTTTGCATATGGGCCCGGGACTGACTTGCTACGCCACTGCTTGAAGTAAAGCATGTGGTCTTACATCAGAGCTGTGTTCAGGTCCTGGTCTCCTCTGAAGGAGCGGTTGAGCTTCAGTGCGCTCTGGAGAAACTGTAATGACTGTTCTCCCTGAAGAACCAACCCCAGAGAAGCCTGAGGGAGAAACAGATCAACACTGACACCAGAGCTTTTATCTGAGAGGAGTATTCTTGATGAGCTTGAGGATGTTTACGTCTATGAGTGCAGTGTAGGGGTGATCTCCTCCGTGAAGAGCCAGCAGGAGAGCTTTGGCACGATACAGGCATCGCTGAGCCAGAGCGGCTTCGCCTCCAGCGAGCAAATACACCGACAACAACACCTGCACACAACACACCAGAGGATCACCAGAGGATCACCAGAGGATCACCAGACATCAGAGGATCACCAGAGGATCACCAGAGGATCACCAGAGGATCACCGGAGGATCACCGGAGGATCACCGGAGGATCACCAGAGGATCACCGGAGGATCACCGGAGGATCACCAGAGGATCACCAGAGGATCACCGGAGGATCACCGGAGGATCACCAGAGGATCACCAGAGGATCACCAGAGGATCACCAGAGGATCACCAGAGGATCACCGGAGGATCACCGGAGGATCACCAGAGGATCACCAGAGGATCACCGGAAGATCACCAGAGGATCACCGGAGGATCACCAGAGGATCACCAGAGGATCACCAGAGGATCACCAGAGGATCACCAGAGGATCACCAGAGGATCACCGGAGGATCACCGGAGGATCACCAGAGGATCACCAGAGGATCACCGGAGGATCACCAGAGGATCACCGGAGGATCACCAGAGGATCACCAGAGGATCACCGGAGGATCACCGGAGGATCACCAGAGGATCACCAGAGGATCACCGGAGGATCACCAGAGGATCACCAGAGGATCACCAGAGGATCACCGGAGGATCACCAGAGGATCACCAGAGGATCACCGGAGGATCACCGGAGGATCACCGGAGGATCACCGGAGGATCACCGGAGGATCACCAGAGGATCATCAGAGGATCATCACCTCCATGCATTTTTTAAAAAGTGGTTTTGTGAAAAGGCGACTCACGTATTGCTGAATGGTGTTAGGATGATCGAAGCCCAGAACCCTTTCACTGATGACCACGACCCTCAGCTGGACACTCCGAGCCTGCAGGGACAGAGGGAGGAGCTTTAGTGTGTTCGACATGTTAGCGCCAAACATTCAATCATGAACACATTCAAACCTGCCGCTGTGAAGTGTGAGGGATTCTCACGGTCTCATGACAGAATGCAGTGCATCGCGACGGCGTCACACACAGGCACACACACACACACACACACACACACACACAGGTACACACACACACACACACAGGTACACACACACACACACACACACACACACACACACACACACACACAGGTACACACACACACACACACACACAGGTACACACACACAGGTACACACACACAGGTACACACGTCAGCGGACAATGTCACACACACACACACACACACACAAGTACACACGTCAGCGGACGGTGTCACACACACACACACACACAGGTACACACACAGGTACACACGTCAGCGGACGGTGTCACACACACACAGGTACACACACACACAGGTACACACGTCAGCGGACGGTGTCACACACACAGGTACACACATACACAGGTACACACACACACAGGTCAGGTACACACTAAGGTACACACGTCAGCGGACAGTGTCACACACACACACAGGTACACACGTCAGCGGACGGTGTCACACACAGGTACACACACACACACACAGGTACACACGTCAGCGGACGGTGTCACACACACACACAGGTACACACAAACGCAGTTACACACGTCAGCGGACGGTGTCACACACACACACAGGTACACACGTCAGCGGACGGTGTCACACACACACAGGTACACACACGGGTACACACGTCAGCGGACGGTGTCACACACACACAGGTACACACGTCAGCGGACGGTGTCACACACACAAGTACACACACAGGTACACACGTCAGCGGACGGTGTCACACACACACAGGTATAAACACAGGTACACACACCGGTACACATGTCAGCGGACGGTGTAACACACACACACACACACACAGGTACACACACAGGTGCACACGTCAGCGGACGGTGTCACACACACAGGTACACACGTCAGCGGACGGTGTCACACACACACACACAGGTACACACACAGGTACACACGTCAGTGGATGGTGTCACACACACACACAGGTACACACGTCAGCGGACGGTGTCACACACACAGGTACACACACAGGTACACACGTCAGCGGACGGTGTCACTCACACACACACACACACACACACACACACAGGTACACACGTCAGCGGACGGTGTCACACACACACAGGTACAAACGCAGTTACACACGTCAGCGGACGGTGTCACACACACACAGGTACACACACAGGTACACACGTCAGCGGACGCTATCACACACACACAGGTACACACACACACACAGGTACACACACACAGGTACACACACACAGGTACACACGTCAGCGGACAATGTCACACACACACACACACACACACACAAGTACACACGTCAGCGGACGGTGTCACACACACACACACACACAGGTACACACACAGGTACACACGTCAGCGGACGGTGTCACACACACACACAGGTACACACACACACAGGTACACACGTCAGCGGACGGTGTCACACACACAGGTACACACATACACAGGTACACACACACACACAGGTCAGGTACACACTAAGGTACACACGTCAGCGGACGGTGTCACACACACACACACAGGTACACACGTCAGCGGACGGTGTCACACACACACAGGAACACACACACACACACAGGTACACACGTCAGCGGACGGTGTCACACACACACACACAGGTACACACAAACGCAGTTACACACGTCAGCGGACGGTGTCACACACACACACACAGGTACACACGTCAGCGGACGGTGTCACACACACACACACAGGTACACACGTCAGCGGACGGTGTCACACACACAGGTACACACACGGGTACAGACGTCAGCGGACGGTGTCACACACACACACAGGTACACACACAGGTACACACGTCAGCGGACGGTGTCACACACACACACACAGGTACACACAAACGCAGTTACACACGTCAGCGGACGGTGTCACACACACACAGGTACACACGTCAGCGGACGGTGTCACACAAACACAGGTACACACACGGGTACACACGTCAGCGGACGGTGTCACACACACAAGTACACACACAGGTACACACGTCAGCGGACGGTGTCACACACACAGGTACACACACACACACACACACAGGTACACACGTCAGCGGACGGTGTCACACACACAGGTACACACACACACACACGTCAGCGGACGGTGTCACACACACACACACACAGGTACACAAGTCAGCGGACGGTGTCACACACACACAGGTACACACTCAGGTACACACGTCAGCGGACGGTGTCACACACACACAGGTACACACTCAGGTACACACGTCAGCGGACAGTGTCACACACAGGTACACACACAGATACACACACACACAGGTACACACACAGGTACACATGTCAGCGGACGGTGTCACACACACACAGGTACACACACACACAGGTACACACACAGGTACACATGTCAGCGGACGGTGTCACACACACACAGATACACACACACACAGGTACACATGTCAGCGGACGGTGTCACACACACACAGGTACACACACACAGGGACACACATCAGCGGACGGTGTCACACACACACAGGTACACACGTCAGCGGACGGTGTCACACACACACAGGTACACACGTCAGCGGACGGTGTCACACACACACACATGTTTGTTTTTGTGAAATGTGAGGACATTCCATAGGCGTAATGGTTTTTATACCGTACAAACCGTATTTTCTATCCCCTTACACTGCCCCTGCCCCTAAACCTACCCATCACACACACACACACACACACACACACACACACACACACACACACACTGCCCCTGCCCCTAAACCTACCCATCACAGGAGACTGTGCAGTTCACTTTCTGTGAAAAAAAACTTGTTCTGTGATTTATAAGCATTTTGAAAAGTGAGGACATGGGGAACGTCCTCATATTTCACCCTCTTTTTGTAATACCCATGTCATTATACACATTTGTGTCCTGATATTTCACAAAAACATGCCCACACACACACACACACACACACACACACACAGGTACACACACAGGTACACACACACACACACACAGGTACACACGTCAGCTGACGGTGTCACACACACACACACACACACACACACACACAGGTACACACGTCAGCGGACGGTGTCACACACACAGGTACACACACACACACACACAGGTACACACGTCAGCGGACGGTGTCACACACACAGGTACACACACACACACACGTCAGCGGACGGTGTCACACACACACACACACACACACACAGGTACACACACAGGTACACACGTCAGCGGACGGTGTCACACACACACACACACAGGTACACACGTCAGCGGAAGGTGTCACGCACACACAGGTACACACGTCAGCGGACGGTGTCTCACACACACACACACACGTCAGCGGACGGTGTCTCACACACGTCAGCGGACGGTGTCACACACACACACACACACACACACACACACACACAGGTACACAAACAGGTACACACGTCAGCGGACGGTGTCACACACACACACAGGTACACACACACGTCAGCGGACGGTGTCACACACACACACACACACACACACACACACACACAGGTACACAAACAGGTACACACGTCAGCGGACGGTGTCACACACACACACAGGTACACACACACGTCAGCGGACGGTGTTTCACACACACACACACACACACACACACACACACACACACGTCAGCGGACGGTGTCACACACACAGGTACACACACAGGTACACACGTTAGCAGACAGTGTCACACACACACACACGCGTCAGCGGACAGTGTCACACACACACACACACACACACAGGTACACACACAGGTACACACGTCAGCGGACGGTGTCTCACACACACACACACACGTCAGCGGACGGTGTCACACACACAGGTACACATGTCAGCGGACGGTGTCACACACACACACACACACACACAGGTACACACGTCAGCGGACGGTGTCACACACACACACACACACACACACACAGGTACACACGTCAGCGGACGTTGTCTCACACACACACACGCGCGTCAGCGGACGGTGTCACACACACAGGTACACACACACGTCAGCGGACGGTGTCACACACACACACACACACACACACAGGTACACACGTCAGCGGACGTTGTCTCACACACACACACGCGTCAGCGGACGGTGTCACACACACAGGTACACACACACGTCAGCGGACGTGTCACACACACAGGTACACACACACGTCAGCGGACGGTGTCACACACACACACACACACACAGGTACAAACGTCAGCGGACGGTGTCACACACACAGGTACACACACAGGTACACACGTCAGCGGACGGTGTCACACACACACACAGGTACACACACACACACACACACGTCAGCAGACGGTGTCACACATACACAGGTACACACACACACACGTCAGCGGACGGTGTCACACACACACAGGTACACACGTTAGCAGACAGTGTCACACACACACACAGGTACACACACAGGTACACACGTCAGCGGACGGTGTCTCACACACACACACACACACGCGTCAGCGGACGGTGTCACACACACACACACACACACACACACACACACAGGTACACACGTCAGCGGACGGTGTCACTCACACACACACACACACACACACACAGATACACACGTCAGCGGACGGTGTCACACACACACACAGGTACACACACCGGTACACACGTCAGCGGACGGTGTCACTCACACACACACACACACACACACACAGATACACACGTCAGCGGACGGTGTCACACACACACACACACACACACACACACAGGTACACACGTCAGCGGACGTTGTCTCACACACACACACGCGTCAGCGGACGGTGTCACACACACAGGTACACACACACGTCAGCGGACGGTGTCACACACACAGGTACACACACACGTCAGCGGACGGTGTCACACACACACACACACACACAGGTACAAACGTCAGCGGACGGTGTCACACACACAGGTACACACACAGGTACACACGTCAGCGGACGGTGTCACACACACACACAGGTACACACACACACACACACGTCAGCAGACGGTGTCACACATACACAGGTACACACACACACACGTCAGCGGACGGTGTCACACACACACAGGTACACACGTTAGCAGACAGTGTCACACACACAC
The DNA here is from genome assembly GCA_033150135.1 of Gobio occitaniae. Taxonomy (NCBI): domain Eukaryota; kingdom Metazoa; phylum Chordata; class Actinopteri; order Cypriniformes; family Gobionidae; genus Gobio; species Gobio occitaniae. The sequence continues at coordinate 53,942 of JARQWZ010002249.1, read as the reverse complement.
ACAGGTACACACACAGGTACACACGTCAGCGGACGGTGTCTCACACACACACACACACACACACACGTCAGCGGACGGTGTCACACACACACACACACACACACACAGGTACACACGTCAGCGGACGGTGTCACACACACAGGTACACACGTCAGCGGACGGTGTCACACACACACACAGGTACACACGTCAGCGGACGGTGTCACACACACACACACACACACAGGTACACACGTCAGCGGACGGTGTCACACACACACACACACACACACACACGTCAGCGGACGGTGTCACACACACACAGGTACAAACGCAGGTACACACGTCAGCGGACGGTGTCACACACACAGGTACACACGTCAGCGAACGGTGTCACACACACACACACACAGGTACACACGTCAGCGGACGGTGTCACACACACACACACACACACACACACGTCAGCGGACGGTGTCACACACACACAGGTACAAACGCAGGTACACACGTCAGCGGACGGTGTCACACACACAGGTACACACGTCAGCGGACGGTGTCACACACACACACACACACACACACACAGGTACACACGTCAGCGGACGGTGTCACACACACAGGTACACACACAGATACACACGTCAGCGGACGGTGTCACTCACACACACACACACACACACACACACACACACACACACACAGGTACACACGTCAGCGGACGGTGTCCCACACACACACACACACACACACACACAGGTACACACGTCAGCGGACGGTGTCACACACACAGGTACACACACAGATACACACGTCAGCGGACGGTGTCACTCACACACACACACACACACACACACACACACACACACACACACACACACACACAGGTACACACGTCAGCGGACGGTGTCACACACACACAGGTACAAACGCAGTTACACACGTCGGCGGACGGTGTCACACACACTCAGATACACACGTCAGCGGACGGTGTCACACACACACACACACACAGGTACACACGTCAGCGGACAGTGTCACACACAGGTACACACACAGATACACACACACACAGGTACACACACAGGTACACATGTCAGCGGACGGTGTCACACACACACAGGTACACACACAGTTACACACGTCAGCGGACGGTGTCACACACACTCAGATACACACGTCAGCGGACGGTGTCACACACACACACACAGGTACACACGTCAGCGGACAGTGTCACACACAGGTACACACACAGATACACACACACACAGGTACACACACAGGTACACATGTCAGCGGACGGTGTCACACACACACAGGTACACACACAGTTACACACGTCAGCGGACGGTGTCACACACACTCAGATACACACGTCAGCGGACGGTGTCACACACACACACACACACACACAGGTACACACGTCAGCGGACAGTGTCACACACAGGTACACACACAGATACACACACACACAGGTACACACAGAGGTACACATGTCAGCGGACGGTGTCTCACACACACACACACACACACAGGTACACACACAGGTACACACACAGGTACACATGTCAGCGGACGGTGTCACACACACACAGGTACACACACACAGGTACACACACACACACACACACACACACACAGGGACACACATCAGCGGACGGTGTCACACACACACAGGTACACACGTCAGCGGACGGTGTCACACACACACACACACACACGCACACACACACACGTCAGCGGACGGTGTCACACACACAGGTACACACACAGGTACACACGTCAGCGGACGGTGTCACACACACACACAGGTACACACACACGTCAGCGGACGGTGTTTCACACACACACACACACACACACACACACACACGTCAGCGGACGGTGTCACACACACAGGTACACACACAGGTACACACGTTAGCAGACAGTGTCACACACACACACACGCGTCAGCGGACAGTGTCACACACACACACACACACACACACAGGTACACACACAGGTACACACGTCAGCGGACGGTGTCTCACACACACACACACGTCAGCGGACGGTGTCACACACACAGGTACACATGTCAGCGGACGGTGTCACACACACACACACACACAGGTACACACGTCAGCGGACGGTGTCACACACACACACACACACACACACACAGGTACACACGTCAGCGGACGTTGTCTCACACACACACGCGCGTCAGCGGACGGTGTCACACACACAGGTACACACACACGTCAGCGGACGGTGTCACACACACACACGCACACACACAGGTACACACGTCAGCGGACGTTGTCTCACACACACACACGCGTCAGCGGACGGTGTCACACACACAGGTACACACACACGTCAGCGGACGGTGTCACACACACAGGTACACACACACGTCAGCGGACGGTGTCACACACACACACACACACACAGGTACAAACGTCAGCGGACGGTGTCACACACACAGGTACACACACAGGTACACACGTCAGCGGACGGTGTCACACACACACACAGGTACACACACACACACACACGTCAGCAGACGGTGTCACACATACACAGGTACACACACACACACGTCAGCGGACGGTGTCACACACACACACACAGGTACACACGTCAGCGGACAGTGTCACACACAGGTACACACACAGATACACACACACACAGGTACACACACAGGTACACATGTCAGCGGACGGTGTCACACACACACAGGTACACACACAGTTACACACGTCAGCGGACGGTGTCACACACACTCAGATACACACGTCAGCGGACGGTGTCACACACACACACACACACACACAGGTACACACGTCAGCGGACAGTGTCACACACAGGTACACACACAGATACACACACACACAGGTACACACAGAGGTACACATGTCAGCGGACGGTGTCTCACACACACACACACACACACAGGTACACACACAGGTACACACACAGGTACACATGTCAGCGGACGGTGTCACACACACACAGGTACACACACACAGGTACACACACACACACACACACACACACACAGGGACACACATCAGCGGACGGTGTCACACACACACAGGTACACACGTCAGCGGACGGTGTCACACACACACACACACACACGCACACACACACACGTCAGCGGACGGTGTCACACACACAGGTACACACACAGGTACACACGTCAGCGGACGGTGTCACACACACACACAGGTACACACACACGTCAGCGGACGGTGTTTCACACACACACACACACACACACACACACACGTCAGCGGACGGTGTCACACACACAGGTACACACACAGGTACACACGTTAGCAGACAGTGTCACACACACACACACGCGTCAGCGGACAGTGTCACACACACACACACACACACACACAGGTACACACACAGGTACACACGTCAGCGGACGGTGTCTCACACACACACACACGTCAGCGGACGGTGTCACACACACAGGTACACATGTCAGCGGACGGTGTCACACACACACACACACACAGGTACACACGTCAGCGGACGGTGTCACACACACACACACACACACACACACACACAGGTACACACGTCAGCGGACGTTGTCTCACACACACACGCGCGTCAGCGGACGGTGTCACACACACAGGTACACACACACGTCAGCGGACGGTGTCACACACACACACACACACACACAGGTACACACGTCAGCGGACGTTGTCTCACACACACACACGCGTCAGCGGACGGTGTCACACACACAGGTACACACACACGTCAGCGGACGGTGTCACACACACAGGTACACACACACGTCAGCGGACGGTGTCACACACACACACACACACACAGGTACAAACGTCAGCGGACGGTGTCACACACACAGGTACACACACAGGTACACACGTCAGCGGACGGTGTCACACACACACACAGGTACACACACACACACACACGTCAGCAGACGGTGTCACACATACACAGGTACACACACACACACGTCAGCGGACGGTGTCACACACACACAGGTACACACGTTAGCAGACAGTGTCACACACACACACAGGTACACACAGGTACACACGTCAGCGGACGGTGTCTCACACACACACACACACACGCGTCAGCGGACGGTGTCACACACACACACACACACAGGTACACACATCAGCGGACGGTGTCACTCACACACACACACACACACACACACACACAGATACACACGTCAGCGGACGGTGTCACACACACACACAGGTACACACACCGGTACACACGTCAGCGGATGGTGTAACACACACACACACACACACACAGGTACACACGTCAGCGGACGGTGTCACACACACAGGTACACACGTCAGCGGACGGTGTCACACACACACACAGGTACACACGTCAGCGGACGGTGTCACACACACACACACACACACGTCAGCGGACGGTGTCACACACACACACACACACAGGTACACACGTCAGCGGACGGTGTCACACACACACACACACACACACACACACACGTCAGCGGACGGTGTCACTCACACACACACACACACACACAGGTACACACGTCAGCGGACGGTGTCACACACACACAGGTACAAACGCAGGTACACACGTCAGCGGACGGTGTCACACACACAGGTACACACGTCAGCGAACGGTGTCACACACACACACACACAGGTACACACGTCAGCGGACGGTGTCCCACACACACACACACACACACACACACACACAGGTACACACGTCAGCGGACGGTGTCACACACACAGGTACACACACAGATACACACGTCAGCGGACGGTGTCACTCACACACACACACACACACACACACACAGGTACACACGTCAGCGGACGGTGTCACACACACACAGGTACAAACGCAGTTACACACGTCGGCGGACGGTGTCACACACACACAGGTACACACACAGTTACACACGTCAGCGGACGGTGTCACACACACTCAGATACACACGTCAGCGGACGGTGTCACACACACACACACACACACAGGTACACACGTCAGCGGACAGTGTCACACACAGGTACACACACAGATACACACACACACAGGTACACACACAGGTACACATGTCAGCCGACGGTGTCACACACACACAGGTACACACACAGTTACACACGTCAGCGGACGGTGTCACACACACTCAGATACACACGTCAGCGGACGGTGTCACACACACACACACAGGTACACACGTCAGCGGACAGTGTCACACACAGGTACACACACAGATACACACACACACAGGTACACACACAGGTACACATGTCAGCGGACGGTGTCTCACACACACAGGTACACACACAGGTACACACACAGGTACACATGTCAGCGGACGGTGTCACACACACACAGATACACACACACACAGGTACACACACAGGTACACATGTCAGCGGACGGTGTCACACACACACAGGTACACACACACAGGTACACACACACACACACACACACACACAGGGACACACATCAGCGGACGGTGTCACACACACACAGGTACACACGTCAGCGGACGGTGTCACACACACACACACACACACACGTTTGTTTTTGTGAAATGTGGGGACATTCCATAGGCGTAATGGTTTTTATACCGTACAAACCGTATTTTCTATCCCCTTACACTGCCCCTAAACCTACCCATCACACACACACACACACACACACACACACACTGCCCCTAAACCTACCCATCACAGGAGACTGTGCAGTTCACTTTCTGTGAAAAAAAACTTGTTCTGTGATTTATAAGCATTTTGAAAAGTGAGGACATGGGGAACGTCCTCATATTTCACCCTCTTTTTGTAATACCCATGACATTATACACATTTGTGTCCTGATATTTCACAAAAACATGCCCACACACACACACACACAGGTACACACACACACAGGTACACACACAGGTACACACGTCAGCGGACGGTGTCACACACAGGTACACACACACACACACACACACACAGGTACAAACGTCAGCTGACGGTGTCACACACACACACACACACACACACAGGTACACACGTCAGCGGACGGTGTCACAGACACAGGTACACACACACACACAGGTACACACGTCAGCGGACGGTGTCACACACACAGGTACACACACACACACACACACACAAGTACACACGTCAGCGGACGGTGTCACACACACAGGTACACACACACGTCAGCGGACGGTGTCATACACACAGGTACACACACACACACACACACACACGTCAGCGGACGGTGTCACACACACAGGTACACACACACACACACACACGTCAGCGGACGGTGTCACACACACAGGTACACACACACACACGTCAGCGGACGGTGTCACACACACACACACAGGTACACACACAGGTACACACGTCAGCGGACGGTGTCACACACACACACACAGTTACACACACAGGTACACACGTCAGCGGACGGTGTCTCACACACATGCACACGTCAGCGGACGGTGTCTCACACACACACACACACACGTCAGCAGACGGTGTCACACACACACACACACAGGTACACAAACAGGTACACACGTCAGCGGACGGTGTCTCACACACACACACACACACACACACACGTCAGCGGACGGTGTCACACACACAGGTACACACACAGGTACACACACACGTCAGCGGACGGTGTCACACACACACAGGTACACGTTAGCAGACAGTGTCACACACACACACAGGTACACACGTCAGCAGACGGTGTCACACACACACACACACACACACAGGTACACACACAGGTACACACGTCAGCGGACGGTGTCTCACACACACACACACGTCAGCGGACGGTGTCACACACACAGGTACACATGTCAGCGGACGGTGTCACACACACACACACAGGTACACACGTCAGCGGACGGTGTCACACACACACACACACACACACACACAGGTACACACGTCAGCGGACGTTGTCTCACACACACACACGCGTCAGCGGACGGTGTCACACACACAGGTACACACACACGTCAGCGGACGGTGTCACACACACACACACACACACACAGGTACACACGTCAGCGGACGTTGTCTCACACACACACACGCGTCAGCGGACGGTGTCACACACACAGGTACACACACACGTCAGCGGACGGTGTCACACACACACACACACACAGGTACAAACGTCAGCGGACGGTGTCACACACACAGGTACACACACAGGTACACACGTCAGCGGACGGTGTCACACACACACACACACACACACACACAGGTACAAACATCAGCGGACGGTGTCACACACACAGGTACACACACAGGTACACACGTCAGCGGACGGTGTCACACACACACACAGGTACACACACACACACACGTCAGCGGACGGTGTCACACACACACAGGTACACACACACACACACGTCAGCGGACGGTGTCACACACACACAGGTACACACGTTAGCAGACAGTGTCACACACACACACACACAGGTACACACACAGGTACACACGTCAGCGGACGGTGTCTCACACACACACACACACACGTCAGCGGACGATGTCACACACACAGGTACACATGTCAGCGGACGGTGTCACACACACACACAGGTACACACACAGGTACACACGTCAGCGGACGGTGTCACACACACACACACACACACACACACACAGGTACACAGACAGGTACACACACAGGTACACATGTCAGCGGACGTTGTCTCACACACACACATGCGTCAGCGGACGGTGTCACACACAGGTACACACACACGTCAGCGGACGGTGTCACACACACACACACACACACAGGTACAAACGTCAGCGGACGGTGTCACACACACACAGGTACACACACACACACACACGTCAGCGGACGGTGTCACACACACACACACACACACAGGTACACACACAGGTACACACGTCAGCGGACGGTGTCACACACACAGGTACACACACACACACACACGTCAGCGGACGGTGTCACACACACACACACACACACAGGTACACACACAGGTACACACGTCAGTGGACGGTGTCACACACACACACGTCAGCGGAAGGTGTCACACACACACACAGGTACACACACAGGTACACACGTCAGCGGACGTTGTCTCACACACACACATGCGTCAGCGGACGGTGTCACACACAGGTACACACACACGTCAGCGGACGGTGTCACACACACACACACACAGGTACAAACGTCAGCGGACGGTGTCACACACACACAGGTACACACACACACACACACACGTCAGCGGACGGTGTCACACACACACACACACACACACACACAGGTACACACACAGGTACACACGTCAGCGGACGGTGTCACACACACAGGTACACACACACACACACACGTCAGCGGACGGTGTCACACACACACACACACACACACACAGGTACACACACAGGTACACACGTCAGTGGACGGTGTCACACACACACACGTCAGCGGAAGGTGTCACACACACACACACACACACGGGTACACACACAGGTACACACGTCAGCGGACGTTGTCACACACACACACACACACACACACAGGTACACACGTCAGCGGACGGTGTCACACACACACACAGGTACACACAGAGGTACACACGTCAGCAAATGGTGTCACACACACACACACACACACTCACACATGTTTGTTTTTGTGAAATGTGAGGACATTCCATAGGCGTAATGGTTTTTCTACCGTACAAACCGTATTTTCTATCCCCTTACACTGCCCCTGCCCCTAAACCTACCCATCACACACACACACACACACACACACACACACACACACACACACACACACACACACTGCCCCTAAACCTACCCATCACAGGAGACTGTGCAGTTCACTTTCTGTGAAAAAAAGGTACACACACAAACACACACAAACACACACACACACACACACACACACACACACACCTCAGCAGGATGGCCTTGCACATAGGCCACTTTAGCCAGCAGGCTGAGACACTGGCAGGCCTCAGGGTGGAGGTCATCACACACACGGCCATAGAGATACACCGCCTCCTTCAGCTGCTCGTACGCCTGCTCCACCAATCCTGCGGGAGAACACGCCTGGGTCACGGCTGGTCACATGACTCAGGACAGCGCATCGGGTCACAGGTACCTTTCTGAAGACTGCTCTGAGCCATCTTGAACATGCGTGTGGCGTCTGTGGTTGCCATGGCGATGTGCTTGATGACGGGCAGCAGGTTGAGCACGTCGTCCGCAGAGATGCCCGCTTTACTGCGGCTGTCCAGAGTGTATTCTCTGAGGCGGAGCTGCGGGACATTCAGAAATACAGTCAAAACTGTCATATTGGGAGATATTACTACAGTAGGAGCCACTTTTGAGTTTAGGTTAATCTAAATTATTTTGCTATTGGAGTTTGTTAGATTAGGGTCCTTTATTTTGTAGGGACTTTTATTTTGATAGTCGGTGAGAATGTTTGAAAAAAGAAAATGGCCGCCTCTCACCTTCTAAAAAAAACAAAGGAACATAGGAAGCTGTGGGAACGTATTAAAGGGTTAGTTCACCCAAAAATGTAAATTCTGTCATTAATGACTGACCCTCATGTGGTTGGACACCCGTCAGACCTCCGTTCATCTTCAGACACAAATGAAGATATTTTAGTTGAAATCTGATGCTCTGAAAGGCCTCCATTGGCTCAATGCACTTTACACTCTCAAGACCCTTAAAAGACACTAAAGACGTCGTTACAAAGTCCATCTCACTACAGTGGCTCTACAATAACTTTATGAATCGGCGACAATAGTTTTTGTGCGCAAAAAACCTTAAATAGCGACTTATATAGTGATGACGATTTCAAAACACGGCCTCATGAAGCTTCGAAGCGTTATGAATCAGTGAGTCGAATCATGATTCGGATCGTGTGTCAAACTGCTGAATCGACTCAGTGATTCATAACGCTCCGAAGCTTCATGATGGCGTGTTTTGAAATCGTCATCACTATATAAGTCGCTATTTAAGGTTTTTTGCGCACAAAAACTATTGTCGCCGATTCATAAAGTTATTTTAGAACCACTGTAGTGAGATGGACTTTGTAACGACGTCTTTAGTGTCTTTTAAGGGTCTTGAGAGTGTAAAGTGCATTGTGCCAATGGAGGCCTTTCAGAGCATCAGATTTACACTAAAATATCTTCATTTCTGTTCTGAAGATGAACGGAGGTCTGACGGGTGTCGAACGACATGAGGATAAGTAATTAAAGACAGAATTTTCATTTTTGGGTGAACTAACCCTTTAAGTATATAATGATTATATTTAATCATGACAAACTTTGCTTGGTTAAGCGCAGTACCTGAATGCCAGTCTTCAAGCACATCTCTCTCAGCAACGACATCTTCTGGAGTCCGTACTGCTCTACGAGATGCTCCACATTTGACCTGCAGAAAATGAGCCTTTAAGAAGTCACTCTGAGACACGTGACAGGGTTAAAGGAACGCCACTATTAGTGAAAACAGGCTCATTCTAGAGTTGAACAGTTGAGTTTGAGTGTTTTCATTCAGCCGATCTCCGGGTCTGGCGCTAGCACTGTTAGCATAGCTTAGCATAGCTCATTGAATCTGATTAGACCGTTAGCATCTCGCTCAAAAATGACCAAAGAGTTTCCATATTTCTCCTCTTTAAAACTCGACTCTTCTGTAGTTCATCGTGTGCTAAGACCGACGGGAAATGAGAAGTGAAGATTTTCTAGGCCGATATGGCAGGAACTATTCTCTCATTCCTGCGTAACGCGAATAGAGCGTCAAAATCTCGTCTAGTCGGACGTTTGAACATTTTTAATCTATTCACAGTGAATTGGACGCGTGTGTAAATCGTGTGTTTGAAGTGAAATAGACGCGCGTTTAAGGCGCTCCAGGAGAAATATGTCATAAAACACCACTCTGACTCTTTTCATTTTCATTAAATATATATATTAAACATTATTAGCCACACACATGTGGTCCAGGCAACGCCTACATCATCTTCACTGCATGTGTATTAATAACAAACAAAATATATAACACAACCTGTTTCTGTTAAATGTCGTGTTTATGTGTGATCAATAACAGCCATTATAAAATTATAAGTTATAAGAAGCTGTACAATAAATAAAGCAAACAAAGTCAGTGCTAGTGGCTACAATGGTGAAGTTAATTATCCTAAAGAATAAAGTGATGAAACTTCACTTAGCCCTCAGTCAAAACAACAAATGATGAACTTGAGAGCAAAGATCGGCCGTTAGATCAGCACAAGATGAATTATATCTGATGTTTAACCACCACAGGTCATCAGAGCCAGCGGCAGAAGGACTGGCTGAGGAAAGGCTGCTCTCACCGGGTTAATGAGCACCGCTGATCCACTGGAGCTCACACACACACCAGATCACATGATCAACTCCACACACACCAGATCACATGTTCAACTCCACACACACCAGATCACATGTTCAACTCCACACACACCAGATCACATGTTCAACTCCACACACACCAGATCACAGGTTCAACTCCACACACACCAGATCACATGATCAACTCCACACACACCAGATCACATGTTCAACTCCACACACACCAGATCACATGTTCAACTCCACACACACCAGATCACATGATCAACTCCACACACACCAGATCACATGATCAACTCCACACACACCAGATCACAGGTTCAGCTCCACACACACCAGATCACATGATCAACTCCACACTCACCAGATCACATGATCAACTCCACACACACCAGATCACAGGTTCAACTCCACACACACCAGATCACATGTTCAGCTCCACACACACCAGATCACATGATCAACTCCACACACACCAGATCACATGATCAACTCCACACACACCAGATCACATGATCAACTCCACACACACCAGATCACATGATCAACTCCACACACACCAGATCACATGATCAACTCCACACACACCAGATCACATGTTCAGCTCCACACACACCAGATCACATGATCAGCTCCACACACACAAGATCACATGATCAACTCCACACACACCAGATCACATGTTCAGCTCCACACACACCAGATCACATGATCAACTCCACACACACACACCAGATCACATGTTCAACTCCACACACACCAGATCACATGATCAACTCCACACCAAAGATGGGCCGTTAGATCAGCACAAGATGAATTATATCTGATGTTTAACCACCACAGGTCATCAGAGCCAGCGGCAGAAGGACTGGCTGAGGAAAGGCTGCTCTCACCGGGTTAATGAGCACCGCTGATCCACTGGAGCTCACACACACACCAGATCACATGATCAACTCCACACACACCAGATCACATGTTCAACTCCACACACACACCAGATCACATGATCAACTCCGCACACACCAGATCACATGATCAACTCCACACACACACCAGATCACATGATCAACTCCACACACACCAGATCACATGTTCAACTCCACACACACACCAGATCACATGTTCAACTCCACACACACCAGATCACATGTTCAACTCCACACACACACCAGATCACATGTTCAACTCCACACACACACCAGATCACGTTCAACTCCACACACACCAGATCACATGATCAACTCCACACACACCAGATCACATGTTCAACTCCACACACACCAGATCACATGATCAACTTCACACACACCAGATCACATGATCAACTCCACACACACCAGATCACATGTTCAGCTCCACACACACCAGATCACATGATCAACTCCACACACACACACCAGATCACATGTTCAACTCCACACACACCAGATCACATGATCAACTCCACACACACCAGATCACATGTTCAACTCCACACACACCAGATCACATGTTCAACTCCACACAAACACCAGATCACATGTTCAACTCCACACACACCAGATCACATGATCAACTCCACACTCACCAGATCACATGTTCAACTCCACACACACCAGATCACATGTTCAACTCCACACACACCAGATCACATGGTCAACTCCACACACACCAGATCACATGTTCAACTCCACACACACCAGATCACATGATCAACTCCACACACACCAGATCACATGATCAACTCCACACACACACACACCAGATCACATGTTCAACTCCACACACACCAGATCACATGATCAACACACACACCAGATCACATGTTCAGCTCCACACACACCAGATCACATGATCAACTCCACACACACCAGATCACATGTTCAACTCCACACACACCAGATCACATGTTCAACTCCACACACACACCAGATCACATGATCAACTCCACACACACCAGATCACATGTTCAGCTCCACACACACCAGATCACATGATCAACTCCACACACACCAGATCACATGTTCAGCTCCACACACACCAGATCACATGATCAACTCCACACACACCAGATCACATGATCAACTCCACACACACCAGATCACATCATCAACTCCACACACACCAGATCACATGATCAACTCCACACACACACACACACCAGATCACATGATCAACTCCACACACACACACACCAGATCACATGATCAACTCCACAAACACCAGATCACATGTTCAGCTCCACACACACCAGATCACATGATCAACTCCACACACACCAGATCACATGATCAACTCCACACACAAACCAGATCACATGATCAACTCCACACTAACCAGATCACATGTTCAACTCCACACACACCAGATCACATGTTCAACTCCACACACACCAGATAACATGTTCAACTCCACACACACCAGATCACATGTTCAGCTCCACACATACCAGATCACATGATCAACTCCACACACACCAGATCACATGTTCAACTCCACACACACCAGATCACATGTTCAGCTCCACACACACCAGATCACATGTTCAACTCCACACACACCAGATCACATGTTGAACTCCACACACACACACACCAGATCACATGTTCAGCTCCACACACACCAGATCACATGTTCAGCTCCACACACACCAGATCACATGTTCAGCTCCACACACACCAGATCACATGTTCAGCTCCACACACACACACACCAGATCACATGTTCAGCTCCACACACACCAGATCACATGTTCAGCTCCACACACACCAGATCACATGTTCAACTCCACACACACCAGATCACATGTTCAACTCCACACACCAGATCACATGATCAACTCCACACACACCAGATCACATGATCAACTCCACACACACACACACACACACACACACACCAGAATATTTAAAACTTTATCAAGTAAACTTTCGGCCTCCGCCTTCTGTGGAAAAGTGTTGAATGTTGAAAGTGAAACTCCAGATGTGTTCGTGACGTCTTGACGAGCGGAGCTGAGCGTTAGTCTTTCCATCCGCAGGGGAACTTTCAACACTTTCTCCAGAAATTGAACAGGGAAGGCGATCGGCCGAAAGTTTACTTGATAAATTTTTAAATATGGATATTTTTCTTACACAAACGCGTCGATTCGCTTCAGAAGGCCTTTATTAACACCCCAGAGCCGTGTGGAGCAGTTATATGACGGACAGATACACTTTTTATTAACAGAGCAACTATGAATCCAATTCTAATGCTTGGATTAGCCTGGACTTTTGTAATATAACTCAGATTTTATTCGTCTTTATTCGATTGTACTACTCTAGAGGAGTCGAGAATGAGTCTGTTTTCACTAATAGTGGCGTTCCTTTAAACATCTGGAGAGGAGCTCACCCTAGGCCTTCTTTGAGTCTGTATGTTTCTTGAGCATCCTGACAGATGTGACTCCACAGGTCATTCCCACTGAGTGCGGTCCACGCCGTGCTGTCGGTAGCCCCGCCCCCTCCACGGCCACGCCTCCTGGAGCGCTTCTTAGACTCCTCCCCGTTTGCCGCAGAGCTGAAGTGTGGCACCAGTAAGCAGCAGAGGAAGTGACTCGCTGCGGCAGACAGGTTAGACGTCTCCACTCCCTGTGCAACACACACACCATGGTCATGTTTATCAATTACTCGTTATAGATTAAACAAAACCAAGCTTAGTTTATAAAACTGGATATATAAGCAGGGCCTGACATTAACACCCGCCGAATGTGTGTGTGTGTTTCAGCAGTGGTGTGTAACAGTCCTGGCCACTTTGGCGGGTTGAATTTTATATACACACTCACCTAAAGGATTATTAGGAACACATACTAATACTGTGTTTGACCCCCTTTGGCCTTCAGAACTGCCTTAATTCTACGTGGCATTGATTCAACAAGGTGCTGAAAGCATTCTTTAGAAATGTTGGCCCATATTGATAGGAGAGCATCTTGCAGTTGATGGAGATTTGTGGGATGCACATCCAGGGCACGAAGCTCCCGTTCCACCACATCCCAAAGATGCTCTATTGGGTTGAGATCTGGAGACTGTGGGGGCCATTTTAGTTCAGTGAACTCATTGTCATGTTCAAGAAACCAATTTGAAATGATTGGAGCTTTGTGACGGTGCATTATCCTGCTGGAAGTAGCCATCAGAGGATGGGGACATGGTGCTCATAAAGGGATGGACATGGGCAGAAACAATGCTCAGGTAGGCCGTGGCATTTAAACCATGCCCAATTGGCACTAAGAGGCCTAAAGTGTGCCAAGAAAACATCCCCCACACCATTACACCACCACCACCAGCCTGCACAGTGGTAACAAGGCATGATGGATCCATGTTCTCATTCTGTTTACGCCAAATTCTGACTCTACCATCTGAATGTCTCAACAGAAATCCAGACTCATCAGACCAGGCAACATTTTTCCAGTCTTCAACTGTCCAATTTTGGTGAGCTGGTGCAAATTGTCGCCTCTTTTTCCTATTTGTAGTGGAGATGAGTGGTACCCGGTGGGGTCTTCTGCTGTTGTAGCCCATCCGCCTCAAGGTTGTGTGTGTTGTGGCTTCACAAATGCTTTGCTGCAGACCTCGGTTGTAACGAGTGGTTATTTCAGTCAAAGTTGCTCTTCTATCAGCTTGAATCAGTCGGTCCATTCTCCTCTGACCTCTAGCATCAACAAGGCATTTTCTCCCACAGGACTGCCGCATACTGGATGCTTTTCCCTTTTCACACCATTCTTTGTAAACCCTAGAAATGGTTGTGTGTGAAAATCCCAGTAACTGAGCAGATTGTGAAATACTCAGACCGGCCCGTCTGGCACCAACAACCATGCCACGCTCAAAATTGCTTAAATCCCCTTTCTTTCCCATTCCGACATTCAGTGTGGAGTTCAGGAGATTGTCTTGACCAGGACCACACCCCTAAATGCATTGAAGCAACTGACATGTGATTGGTTGATTAGATAATTGCATTAATGAGAAATTGAACAGGTGTTCCTAATAATCCTTCAGGTGAGTGTACATTTACAATCAGATAATAGCAGGTTAGCTCAGCCAATGACCAAGCAATGCTTCATTTAGATTAGTCTGTTGTGTCAAAGGTCACATCAGAAATGAACTATAGTGTCCTGCACACACTATAGGAACATTATTTGTGTATATTTGACTTGAGAGAGTAAAATGAAATACCTGAATGTAACCACTGAAGAAGCGCTGAGCACACCGCACCACGACCTCTGCAAACGCCAGCCTCTGAGAGATGCAGGACAGGCTTAGCACAGCTCAAAACTCACAGTGTAACGGACTTTAAAATCCTTCTCTTACCGTGATGTGCCTCAGCTGATGCTTGAGATCCGATTGACTGATGGACAAGATCAGGTGACCCAGATAGCGCAGGTTTATGCCTTTCTGATGGAGGGCTTGTCGTAAAGATGCCCCGTCCATCGGTACGTCTGGGCCGAGAACGCAGTCGTTCATCTGAAAAAAGCAGAGTTTCTCTCACACCGTGTGCATTTACACTGAAACATGTGTGGTTGATACAATAACAGTCTCATCTGCTCATCAAAAATACTGAAATATTTTCTATTGTGATACATGTTAACCTCTTATGCTCTGGATGTGTCCAACCCACGTGTAAAAGCGTCCCACACACACACACACACACACACACACACACACACACAACACACACACACACACACACACACACACACACACACACACACACACACACACACACACACACACACAAAGCACTTCATAAAGCACTGCTAAAAGTGATGAACATGTGAGTATGTGTCGTCTGAGCTGTAATAAATCCCCAAAAAAGAGGCGCTTTTTGATTGTTTGGTTATAAATTGATTGTTGAAAGTGTGTGACTCAGGCCCTGTGAGCTCTAGCACCCTGCAGACAGTTTGGGCTGTAAACACTAGATCACAGAAAACACTGTAGAAAGAGTTTAGTCTGGATCATGTGTGCAAGATTTATTAAAATGGATCTGAATGGAGGAATATTCGCTTTTTTGTGTTATTTCCGCCTACACAAATATACAAGTCTCTCATATCCAGTGTCAGTAAACTCTTTCTCCAGTGTTTTCTGTGATCTAGTGTTTACAGCCCAAACTGTCTGCAGGGTGCTAGAGCTCACAGGGCCTGAGTCACACACTTTCAACAATCAATTTATAACCAAACAATCAAAAAGCGCCTCTTTTTTGGGGGATTTATTACAGCTCAGACGACACATACTCACATGTTCATCACTTTTAGCAGTGCTTTATAAAACTCCAGAGGGTTTCCTGTAGAATGACACCAGTGTTGTGTGTTTAGAGACTGTGTGTGTGTGTGTGTGTGTGTGTGTGTGTGTGTGTGTGTGTGTGTGTGTGTGTGTGTGTGTGTGTGTGTGTGTGTGTGTGTGTGTGTGTGTGTGTGTGTGTGTGTGTGTGTGTGTGTGTGTGTGTGTGTGTGTGTGTGTGTGTGGGACGCTTTTACATTTGGTTCGGACACATCCAGGAGGAAATGGTCCTAGAGTAATTTAGTGTAAATAAGTGACTGTGAGTAAAACTAATGCCAAAGTGATGCACATCTGCAGAAAGTAGAGACTCTAAGCTTTCAGATGAGGTCAGAGGTCAGAGCTCCTACACAGACATTTAACATTTAAAGTATATACATGATGTCATTCCTGATCAGGGTCTGCAGAGGTTAAGAGGTTAAAATGTCATTTATTCCTGTGATTTTCATCATCATTACTCCAGTCTTCAGTGTCACATGATCATTCTAACATGAGGATCTGATGATCAACACACAATTATGATTATTATCAGAGTTGAAAACATGTTATTGTGGAAACTGGATTCTTTGATGAATAGAAAGTTAATTTATCTGAAACATAAGAGTCACGTTTGATCAATGTAACGCATCCTTGATGAATAAAAGTATTCATTTATTTAAAAATGTTCTTGACCCCAATATTTTGAGCAGTGGTGTATAGAAACACAGAACACACTCACGAATGCGGGGATTTGGTCATTGATGATGAAAGACGCCGCTTCCCTCAGTAATCTCTTCTGCAGCTCCACAGCGTCACTCTCAGAGACGGGAAACTGCACGCCTTCCCGAAGAGAGACAAGACTATATTTAACAAAATCTCTAATAACAGCAGCGCTCATGTTCCGCTGTAAAGATGGAGGACTTCTGGAAAACACTTATACAGCTACACTCGCTCCGTTCCAAAAGAGACAGCACACGGACACGGACATGAACACGGACATTAACACAGACACGGACACGCACATGGACACGCACACGGACATGAACACGGACACGCACATGGACACGCACATGCACACGGACACGCACACGGACACGCACATGAACACGGACACGCACACGGACACGCACATGGACACGCACACGGACACGCACATGCACACGGACACGCACACGGACACGCACAGGGACACGCACATGGACACGCACACGGACACGCACACGCAAATGGACATGGACACGCACACGGACACGGACATGGACACGGACAAGCACACGCACATGGACACACACGGACACGCACATGGACACGGACACGCACATGGACACGCACACAGACACGGACAAGCACATGGACACGCACACGGACACGCACATGCAAATGGACACGCACACGGACACGCATACGGACACGCACATGGACACGGACATGAACACGGACACGCAAACGGACACTCACACGGACACGCACATGGACACGGACACACACACGGACACACACACGGACACACACATGAACACGGACACGCATACGGACACGCACATGAACACGCATTCGGACACTGACACGCACAGGGACACGGACACGCACACGGACACAGACGCGCACATGGACACGCACATGGACATGCACATGGACACGCAAATGGACACGGACACGCACACAGACACGCACACGGACACGGACATGCACACAGACATGGACACGCACACGGACACGCACACGGACACAGACACGCACACAGACACGCACACAGACACGCACATGGACACGCACACGGACACGCACACAGACACGGACACGCACACGGACACAGACACGCACACGGACACGCACACAGACACGCACACGCACACAGACACGCACACGGACACAGACACGCACACGGACACGCACACAGACACGCACACGGACACGCACACGGACACGCACACGGACACGCACACAGACACGGACACGCACACGGACACAGACACGGACACAGACACGCACATGGACACGCACACGGACACGCACACAGACACGGACACGGACACAGACACGCACACGGACACGCACACAGACACGCACACAGACACGCACACGGACACGCACACGGACACGCACACGGACACGCACACGGACACGCACACGGACACGCACACGGACACGGACACGCACACGGACACGCACACAGACACGGACACAGACACGGACACAGACACGCACACGGACACAGACACGCACACAGACACGCACACGGACACAGACACGCACACGCACACGCACACGGACATGGACACGCACACGGACACAGACACGCACACGGACACGGACACGCACACGGACATGCACATGCACACGGACATGCACACGGACACGCACACGGACACGGACACGCACATGGACACAGACACGCACACGGACACGCACACAGACACGGACACGCACATGGACACAGACACGCACACGGACACGCACACGGACACGCACACGCACATGCACACGGACACAGACATGCACACGGACACGCACACACACAGGGACACGCACTGGGGTTTGTAACAGAGCTTTTGTGGAGTTCGTTTTTTCCTGACCTGGGGAGAAGACATTAGGGTTGAACCGCATCTCAAATATGATGTCACTGACGGATCCGACTTCTTTGCAAGCTCTTCTCACGGCGTCTATGTTTCGAGAGTCACCTGACAACACACAAACACACACATCAAATCCTTCCTCTAAAACAGATTCAGATCTGACAGCTGGTCCAACAAAACACCACTTCTGTTCATTCTCACCAGATGTCAGGCACTCTTCCACTCCTCCGTTCTCCTCCATGTGAGCCTTCGCTCGCTGCGTGAACTGAGCGTGTCTGAAACACAAGATCACGCGTGTTCTTTAGGATGCACACGCATAAACCAGCCCAACATCTCGGGCTCATTACAATTAATGCTCTTCAATAAAATCAATTAAATTAAATGAAAGAAATGCAATGCAATGCAATAAATCAGATGAGATCAAATTAATGGTTTTTAAATGCAATTAAATGAAATGTGGTGTAAAAACTGCTTGGGAACGATGGTTTTCAATGCAATGCAATGTTAAATGTGACGTGTGTGTGTGGTAAAGGATGTTTAACCCTCTGGTGCTCTTGGTTTAGGGGTTGCATTGGTCGTCTTTCCGCTCATAAGTGACCGGACACCGAAAAATTTAACTTCCTCCACCCCAGTAAAACCAATGCAATTTTTTTTTCTTCAATAATATTTTTTCTTTTTAATTTTGTATATTGAGATGATTTGATGGTATTTTTTAATATTTATGCAATAATGATAGTCTATTTTTGCCTTTTTTATTTTTATTTTTTTTATTATTGCAGTATTTCAGGTTAAAATAGAGACTAGGCCTTCAAAATAGTTTTTTTTGAAGGCAGATTAGCGCCTCTTTTGGAATTATTTCAGAAATCCTGCAGCCATGTGTGTAACCACTAGAGGTCTCTATGGAGAGGCTTGAGGATTCACTAGTTCTCTTTTGAACACATTTAATGATTTTTGTTTTTTGATGGATTTGAATATATATTTAAAAAAATCTCAAAGACTATTTATTATAAAGTTTTAGTTTTTTTTTTTGTTACAAAAATATAGATTTTATTTCTGTGAATTTGTGTTTTTGCAGATTTCCCATTCATTTCCTATGAGTGTCATTTTTGACTGAAGAGCACAAGTGGGAGTTTTTTTTACGACCCCTTAGCATGCTCGAATCATGCCCTCAATTGTTTTGTGTGTTTACATCCCTAATGCTAGAAAAGTCACCAAGTTTCATATCATTCTGATGAAGCTGTGATTTTAAAAAATTCAAAATGTGGTTCATAGGCTCAGTTTTTCATAGGTGTGTGTGTGTGTGTGTGTGTGTGTGTGTGTGTGTGTGTGTGTGTGTGTGTGTGTGTGTGTGTGTGTGTGTGTGTGTGTGTGTGTGTGTGTGTGCGTATAAGTGTGCTTGTGTGTGTGAGTGGATGTGTCAATATCACACTCTTGATGTTTCAGAGTGTCACTCCTTTACTTCTGTGTACTTTTTTTCAGCATTGTGGCCGATTTGTAGATTGTACACACAAATATTCAGAGAATCTTTGTGTTTTGGCCGATTTCCCATTGATTTCCTATGGTCGGTTTATGACCGAAGAAATTTTTTTTACGACCAATTAGCATGCTCGAATCATGACCCCAATTTGTTTGTGTTTTGACATCCCTAATGCTAGAAAAGTCACCAAGTTTCATATCATTCTGATGAAGCTGTGATTTTTAAAATTACAAAACAGAAAATTTTCCGATTTCTGACCGAAGAGCACCAGAGGGTTAAAAACGTTCTACTATCCCAGATTAATATGCAAACTTTTGTATAAGATGATTATTTTCTTTTTTTAAGTGTATGATTTGTTTCTGCCCACATAATGAGATTGTGTGAAAAAAATGGCATTCTGGGTGTTTCATGCAATATTGATCACGATGTCAATGTAGAAACACACATTTTGCACATACTTTGTTATATTGTTAGTAATATTTCAAGATGAACATTATATATTTTAGAAAAATCATGTTAAAATGTGATCAGGAATCATTATATTGCAGAGATTGGGCATAAAACCAAGCATTTAAATATTATTGTGAAATATAGAGCAGCCACTAATATTTCTATGCCCTATGTAAATATGAAACCGGTCAGAACTCACTTGTGCTGAATGAACGCCTTCACCAGCTCTGGCCGTAAACGACACAAAGCGTGAGGGTAACGTCTGGGAAAGCTGCCTTCCTTCTGTTCTTGTGCTTCTTCTCCGTCCTCCACGTGGAAGTTGGCATCAGCAGGCATTGTGCGATACACATCCAGCAGGTAATACCGGCCATCGGCCCCCAGAATCCCCTGAGCATCTACAGTGGTGAAGAGGGGCAGCTGATGCCCGGTCGGCCCCTCGACTGCGTGTCTCTGCAGAGAAAGAGCCTTCGCCGACTGAGCCAGCAGCTCCAGGAGTTTCCGTCGGGAGGGATTCTCCATTGGCCCTGCTCGGAAGCCGTATAGAAGGCCGTTGGGAACCTCCGCCTGCTCGGGGCCCTGGAGACCCGGGGCCAGGCCCTGTGCGGAGAGCCGGACGCCCCGATAGTCTGCCAGTGCGGTGGGGATGGTGTGCAGGTGGTGCAGGTCTCCTTCCAGGCCGCTGTAGGCCTGCACACCCCGCAGCTCCAGGCGCTGGGCGGCTCTGTGCCCGCGCTCTCCGCCCAGCCACTGCTCTCTGTGTGTGGGCACACTCATGAACACGCCTCCGCATAGAAACGCCGGGTCCTCGGGAGAACCATTGACCGGGTCGACAAACCCATCGATCACCTTCTCTGAAGCCTGAGCAACAGCCCACACGAAAGCGCTGTTCACCTGCGGGACACACAACCAACGTTAAGAGCTGGCGTAAAACAAGCAATATCACAAGAAGTGTGTATTTATTATATATATATATATATATATATATATATATATATATATATATATATATATATATATATATATATATATATATATATATATATATATATATATATATATATATATATATATATATATATATATATATATATATATATATATATATATATATATATATATATATATATTATATATATTTATTTATTAAAGCTACATTGTGTGATATTTTCCCCCATCTAGCGGTGAAAAGGTATATGACCATCCAGAGTTTCTATTCCTCTCAATTCCGATTTCAGTTTAACTCCTACGCTGCAGTTTTAATTTTGACAGCATATTTTGATTTAGTTTTAGTCATAGTCTTTTGACTAAAATGCCATTTAGTTTTAGTCATATTTTAGTCACCTGAATTGTTTTTAGTTTTAGTCGACTAAATATCATACTATTTTAGTCGACTAAATCTACAGTAGATTTAGTTTCCTAAAATCTAATGAGTTTAGTTAAATTGTAATACATTAAGCATTTAAGCATTACATAACCGACTGTCACTTTAACTGACATTTTGACATAATTTTGTTTTTGACATTAAAAATACACGAAAAAGCTCAATTCACTTTTTTTTTGTTTTTAAAAACATCTATATAGTTTTTATAACTTTGAATTTCTGTTTTAGTTAGTATATCATGTTAAGCTAAAGCTTCAAATAAGTTTGTTTATTTATTTTTTTAATTTCAGTTAACATTTATTTAATTTCAAGTAACAGATTTTTTTTAATGGTTTTAGTGAACTATTATAACCCTGATACTTTATTGAATATGTGTCAAATACTGGTCTTTCCTCCTGACTATAAATTAAATGGGAATTAAATTAAATACAGTTTATTGTGTAAGCAAAAACTAATATATAATGCGTGACTTTTAATTATAAACCAGCTGGAAATACACCGGGACTCTTATTTTGAAATCTCGTTTTACTATTGCAGTTGCAGGAGCTCATTCTAGTTCAGATGAGGAGATAAAATATGCATTGTTACAACCGTCTAAAACATATTACTATATAAACATCGTAAAGTAAACACTGTCATTATTCATCAGCATTAGTTCATAAACAATTCCCTGGCATAAATGCGTGTTATTGATTGATTGTGAGCCGCTCTGGAGCTGGATTGGGGGTGTGTGAGCCGTGTGTTTTCCAGCGGTTAGATCAGTTCAGATCAAATGTGTTCATCTGTTACACAGGACATCAGTTCTGACCCCATCTCTTCCCTAATCCACCCTCACTAACATTCTCCTCTCGCTTTTATTTGTTAGTTTTATTTATAGTTTTTGTCTTCCAACACTAGTTTTTATTTAGTTATCGTCTCGTTCTCGTCAGTGAAAAAAGGTCGTTGACGAAAATTATGACGAAATTATTCGTCAACGAAATTAACACTGCTACGGTGGCCGATTTAGTCCAAGATTAACATGGCTTCCAGTTCGACCTCGTCCACATTCGACACGGTGCCATCGAGTGTTAAAACGCCAAAGGCGAAGCTTGAATTTACGGGTATGTCCCTCTTTGGCTAATGTACTTTCAAGATGGAGGGGCAACATGGCGACCGGCTCACCCGTATGTATTTTCAATGGCATATTATAAACTTACGAGAATACTTTATTACTTGAAAGAAGTAAATATACATTAATGAGCACATATATTTTTGAAAGAACTAAGTGTTTTTAGCTAAGAATAAACTAAAAAAGTTACACAGTGTAGCTTTACCATTACTAATTATATACTGTGAATATCTTTGCACTACACATTCACATGTTTGGCTTTGGTTTTTGTATATTTCTGCTTCCTTTTTGTCTACCCTTACTATGTCATGTCTAAATATAATAATAAATAAAAAAATAAACAACCTACTTGGAAACAATGCAATGAAATTAAATAAATTAAAGGTTTTCAATAGCCTGGATGCCAGCCGAACTTAGCCCCGCCCACAACATTTTAAAGGGTTAGTTCACCCAAAAATGTAAATTCTGTAATTAATTCCTCACCCTCATGTCGTTGGACACCCGTCAGACCTCCGTTCATCTTCAGACACAAATGAAGATATTTTAGTGTAAAGCTGATGCTGAGAAAGGCTTCAGATAGGCCTCCATTGGCATTCAGTACATTTACACTCACAAGACCCATAAAAGGCACTTAAAACGTCGTTACAAAGTCCATCTCACCACAGTGACTCTACAATAATCTTACGATGCGACGACAATAGTTTTTGTGCGCAAAAAAAAATCTAAATAACACCTTTATCCAACTTGTTCTTGTCTTCCGTGTGTGTCTCCACGACGCATGCGCGAGAATATGAGCAGATCCGGCGTTCGGGAATCCATGAAATACACACTTCAGCCTGATTTTGAGAACTACGCCGAGACCTAAAGCACGATCAATGTAGAATTCAACAGCTTAGACACGCGCGTCTTCCTCTGCTTGTAAACAAATCTCTTCTGGGTCATGTGTCCGAACGCCGGATCTGCTCATATTCTCGCGCATGCGTCGTGGAGACACACACGGAAGACAAGAACAAGTTGGATAAAGGTGTTATTTTGATTTTTTTTTGCGCACAAAAACTATTGTCGTCGCATCGTAAAATT
The DNA here is from genome assembly GCA_033150135.1 of Gobio occitaniae. Taxonomy (NCBI): domain Eukaryota; kingdom Metazoa; phylum Chordata; class Actinopteri; order Cypriniformes; family Gobionidae; genus Gobio; species Gobio occitaniae. Next base: position 28,245 of record JARQWZ010002249.1, on the reverse strand, counting down.
ATTGTAGAGCCACTGTGGTGAGATGGACTTTGTAATGACGTTTTAAGTGCCTTTTATGGGTCTTGTGAGTGTAAATGTACTGAATGCCAATGGAGGCCAATCTGAAGCCTTTCTCAGCATCAGCTTTACACTAAAATATCTTCATTTGTGTCTGAAGATGAACGGAGGTCTGACGGGTGTCCAACCACATGAGGGTGAGGAATTAATGACAGAATTTACATTTTTGGGTGAACTAACCCTTTAACTCGGGCAGTTCGGTCTGGACTTGATCCGTAGAGGAGTAATTATGCCTGAACAGAAACTGTTCGGACCAATGAAATCATCAGGGCGGGCTTTAGACGATGATGGACAGATGATCAACAGTAACGTCATCATTCGTCATCAAAGCCGCTTGGGTTGAATTTGTTCTAATCCTAAACGGAGAACTTGTTCATATGTGCGTTCACCTTTACTATTTCTCTCAGAAATGATGATGGTGTTGGTAATTACTCTGTGTATCCTTACATTCTTGTTTTACAACACCGGCAAAGTTCGTTTACACTCATCTTTTTCTTCTAACGTTACTTATTTAGCGTGCGGGCAGACAGGGTTGCCAAGTTTTTACAACAAAACCCGCCCAATTGCTACTCAAAACTAGCCAAAAACAAGCCCAATAGCTTTCCGGGGGGGTTCTCCGGGAAAAAATGGCATTTGGGGGTAAAATATGTGTTATTTTGGCAGGGCTGCTAAAATTTGCATTCCTGGGTCTGTAAATCACATAATTGGGGTCGCTTCAACCCGCGGACTTGGCAACACAGGTCAGTTGAGTTCTGTTGTCATTTGACAACAAACATTATGCGTCGCTCCGTTGCTCTGATTGGTTGTAGGTCTATCCAATTGAGGTCTTTCCTGGTTGGGTTGAAACACACCCCATAATCACAGCCCAACAGAGCAGAATCAGACTAGAATTGAGTATGACGACGTCAGGCTAGGTTTTCAATGCAATAAAAGAAATTAAATTTGGGGGTAAAAACTACTTGGAAACTTTGGTTTTCAATTAAATGAAAAATTAAACAAAACATTTAAAGTATTTTAAAATAAATACTTAATATATATATAAATTATGAATTGTTAAATCAGTTTTCTGAAGAGATTCACGAAAAGAACTGGACTTGTGTTCTGACAGTTTTATCTAAATAAATGTACAGTAGTTACAGAACACGCTATTGTTAGGATGTTTTATGTCTATGTGGTCTGTAGTTGGTGTTAATTTACAGGATGAGTTCACTTTAAAATGGACATTTCCTGATACTTTCCTCACCCCCATCTCATCTCATCCCAGATGTTCATGTGTTTCTTTCTTCAGTTTTTTGAGGATCTTTCCAGGATTTTTCTGTTCATAATGGACTTCAATGGGAACCAACGGCTGAAGGTCCAAATCACTGCAGTTTCAGAGGAAGGGCTTCAGAGGCTCTGACCAATCACAGACGAGGAATAGAGTCTGATCTAGAGGAACCATCGCCACATTTACAACACACACACACACATTTATACACTTTAACCTCAGACGCTCATCTTGAGCTGCTCTCACGGATTGAAAGGTCACGTCAGAAAGGTCACGCTAGACTCCATCTCCAACTTCACAATTGTTTAACCTCTTTTTGCTAAAGGATGTTTGTATTAGTCTTCACACGCGTGACCTTTCTGACGTGACCTTTCAATCCGTGAGAGCAGCTCAAGATGAGCGTCTGAGGTTAAAGTGTATAAATGTGTGTGTGTGTGTGTGTGTGTGTTGTAAATGTGGCGATGGTTCCTCTAGATCAGACTCTATTCCTCGTCTGTGATTGGTCAGAGCCTCTGAAGCCCTTCCTCTGAAACTGCAGTGATTTGGACCTTCAGCCGTTGGTTCCCATTGAAGTCCATTATGAGCAGAAAAATCCTGGAATGATCCTCAAAAAACTGAAGAAAGAAACACATGAACATCTGGGATGAGATGGGGAGAGGAAATGTTCATTCTGAAGTGAACTCGTCCTGTAATTATACGGATGAAAGCGTTCTCAGACCTGCAGCAGAGCTCGGTCCCTCTGAAGTCTCTCCTCCAGACTCCTCTGAGGAAGATCTCTGGCGGCCTGAAGTTCCTTATTCCAGTCAGGAGCCTGAAACACACAGAAGAACGCGTGAACATGACGCACACACACACACACACACACACACACACACACACACACACACACAAACACACTAGTGTTAATTTTGACACCTATTTTTAATTCAGTCTTAGTCTTCTGCCAAATGTCCTTGTTAGTTTTAGTCATATTTAGTCATTCACATATCTTTTTTTGTTAGTCAAGTTTTAGTCGACTAAAAGTCTCGTCATTTTAGTCTAGTTTTATTCAAAAGACAACTCAATATATTGTGTGGCAAAATAAGTTACATAAAATATATATAACCTGCATGTGCCACAACACCATAGCTATTAGAATTCTCTATTTTAACCTTAAAGGGTTAGTTCACCCAAAAATGTAAATTCTGTCATTAATTCCTCACCCTCATGTCGTTGGACACCCGTCAGACCTCCGTTCATCTTCAGACACAAATGAAGATATTTTAGTGTAAAGCTGATGCTGAGAAAGGCTTCAGATAGGCCTCCATTGGCATTCAGTTCATTTACACTCACAAGACCCATAAAAGGCACTTAAAACGTCGTTACAAAGTCCATCTCACCACAGTGACTCTACAACAATTTTACGATGCGACGACAATAGTTTTTGTGTGCAAAAAAAAATCAAAATAACACCTTTATCCAGCTTGTTCTTGTCTTCCGTGTGTGTCTCCACGACGCATGCGTGAGAATATGACGTAGATCCGGCGTTCGGACACATGACCCAGAAGAGATTTGTTTACGAGCAGAAGAAGACGAGCGTGTCTAAGCTGTTGAATTCTACATTGATCGTGCTTTAGGTCTCGGCGTAGTTCTCAAAATGGGGTTAAAGTGTGTATTTCATGGATTCCCGAACGCCGGATCTGCTCATATTCTCGCGCATGCGTCGTGGAGGCACACACGGAAGACAAGAACAAGTTGGATAAAGGTGTTATTTAGATTTTTTTTGCGCACAAAAACTATTGTCGTCGCATCGTAAAATTATTGTAGAGCCACTGTGGTGAGATGGACTTTGTAACGACGCTTTAAGTGCCTTTTATGGGTCTTGTGAGTGTAAATGTACTGAATGCCAATGGAGGCCTATCTGAAGCCTTTCTCAGCATCAGCTTTACACTAAAATATCTTCATTTGTGTCTGAAGATGAACGGAGGTCTGACGGGTGTCCAACCACATGAGGGTGAGGAATTAATGACAGAATTTTCATTTTTGGGTGAACTAACCCTTTAAGCCGTTCAAATGTATTGACACAGCTCGAAGTATTGAGAGCTCCGGGAACCATGTGACCTGTACATGAGCAACAGGTCAAACTCATTCGGAATATTTTGAACAGGTGAATATTCTATCTCAAGATGAAAAAGTGGAGACGATTGTAGACGAAAATGAAGAGAGATTTAATCTTAGTTTTTATTTTATGCAAAACATTTTATACTCGTCCTTTTTCATCAACAATAATGCATGTTCATTTAGTCTTAGTCAGTGTTTTTGGACATTGGTGCAGTCTCGTCATCGTCTGACGAAATGAACACACACACACACACAGAGGAGGGCAGACCGGTGTGTGTGTGTGTGTGGGAGAGGTGTGTGTGTACCTGCGCGTTGAGGTCCTGGTCCAGACCCAGCCGGCTGCTGAAGCTGGATCTGTGCAGCTGAGGCGAGTGAGGCGAGGGGACGCCCAGCCAGCTCAGGGTGCGGTACGGGGTAGGAAGCGTCTCTTCAGCCGGCAGACAGGGCCTGTGCGGACAGAGACACTCTTCAGCAACACTTCAGGACAGGTGTGTGTGTGTGTGTGTGTGAGAGAGAGTGTGTGAGCTCACCTGTGCCGCAGTGAGCCGAGGTTATGCTTGAACTGTGGGCTGATGTGGGACAGCAGGTCGGTCAGACAGTGGCACACTGGAGTCGACTGAGCAGGACGAGGGTCGAACACATCGAGGGTCGACCTGGAACAAAAACACAGCTCGGTTCGGAAAAACTCTCAATCATTCTGTCAATACAAAATAAAACTAGCATGTTTTAGCACGTTTCTATAGCATATTTAACCCTCTGGAGTCTGAGCTGTTTTGGGGCCCTTTAGAAGTTTTGACATGCTCTGACATTTGTGTTTTTTTCAGTTCAAGTTCAGGTTCAGGTTTATTTATATAGCACATTTAACGACCAAAGTGCTGTACAATAGTAAAATACAAGTGAAAACAAGTAAAAACATAAAAACGTTTATAAAAGTAGAGAGATAAAAATTAAAACAACTTATAAGTTAAAAGCCAAAGAGTACAAGTGGGTTTTTAGACTGGATTTGAACTCAGATAGAGTGGCAGTTGCTTATAAACACATTAATGACATGCTTGTATTTTTGAGAGAAAAATGTTTATGCATGCAAAAATTTGTTTTAAAATGAAGGCCTCAAAACACACAATAGATATGTGTCCACAAGACTTTTGACTAGTGGGTGTATTTGCCTAGAGTTTTGGCTTTAAACTGATGTGAGAATCATTGAGCCGGCTCATTCACATAAAACAATACACTGATTTAAAATTTGCAAGACAGTTTTTCTTCACAAAGCCAGTATGCGAGAAGGCGTGATATCTAATGAATAACTGGAGTCGACTGAGCAGGACGAGGGTCGAACACATCGAGGGTCGACCTGGAACAAAAACACAGCTCGGTTCTGAAAAACTCTCAATCATTCTGTCAATACAAAATAAAAACTAGCATGTTTTAGCACGTTTCTGATGACTTGTCCATACAAGTGTCAAACATGTCACTTCCTGTTGTGTTGCGAGCAATGGCGCTGTGACTGTAACTGAATATGGGCATGGACATGTGTTCAGGACTGAACTCTTATCAAACGTGTGAAGTTTGGGGCAGAGCGGACATTGCATACCTAAGTTACAGCAACTTCCTGTTTCGTGGCGAAACATCGAAATTTGTCAGACCGCCAGGGACACGCCCTTCGACGGAAACTCTAGATCTTCGCATTTTAGCGTCACAAATATTTTATGATTACACTCACCAAATTTTAAGATGATCCAATAAAAACTCGTTGAGGATTTCGTTAAAGTACGACGTTCTGAAAACGCCAAAAACTGCACAATAATCAAAGAGGAAATTCAAAATGGCTGACTTCCTGTTGCGTTTAGGACTTTGCTCCAAGAGACTTTTTTGTCGGTATTGGCACGTTACACGTGTGTACCGAATATCGTACACGTATGTGAAACGGAGCGGAAGGCGCACTCCGCTGAAGGTCTATAGGTGGCGCTATTGAGCCATTTTGCCCCACACAATCCTGAAAAATTGAAATGCGACGACACAACAGAATCTTACTTGTTCAGGTAAAACCCACGGGGGCAGGAAGTGATGTCATACTGCTTGCCCTCCAGAGTGTGGACACTGATGTACAGGAAGTCACCCTGCAGCTTCCGGAAGCCAGGGGGAGGGTTCCAGCAGCTGAGTGACAGGTCGAGCAGGAAACTGGGAGCCTATCAGAGAACACGTTCAGAATTCAAACTCCTGAAGGTTTATTTGTGTGTGTTGGTGGACGTACTTCAGTGTGTGTGTGTGTGTGTGTTGGTGGAGGTACTTCAGTGTGTCTGTGTGTGTTGGTGGACGTACTTCAGTGTGTGTGTGTGTGTGTGTGTGGCTGGACGTACTTCAGTGTGTGTGTGTGTGTGTGTGTTGCTGGACGTACTTCAGTGTGTGTGTGGCTGGACGTACTTCAGTGTGTGTGTGGCTGGATGTACTTCAGTGTGTGTGTGTGTGTGTGTTGCTGGACGTACTTCAGTGTGTGTGTGGCTGGACGTACTTCAGTGTGTGTGTGTGTGTTGCTGGACGTACTTCAGTGTGTGTGTGGCTGGACGTACTTCAGTGTGTGTGTGGCTGGACGTACTTCAGTGTGTGTGGGGCTGGACGTACTTCAGTGTGTGTGTGTGTGTGTGTGTGGCTGGACGTACTTCAGTGTGTGTGTGGGGCTAGACGTACTTCAGTGTGTGTGTGTGTTGCTGGACGTACTTCAGTGTGTGTGTGGGGCTAGACGTACTTCAGTGTGTGTGTGTGTTGCTGGACGTACTTCAGTGTGTGTGTTGGTGGGCAGTAGGGTCGCCAGAGGAGGAAGTTCTGAAACGCCGGGCAGAATGTAGGCGGGAGGGGGCGGGGCTTCAGCAGACTGCTCTGTCTTGCTATTGGCTCGTCTGTTCTTTGATGAGTGCAGAGTGGGAGGGGCTTCTAATACACAAACACACAATGAGCCATGGGCATAAACATGATGAATGCATTGAAATGATGCAGAGGCGGAATACAAGTGTTTTCTCACCAGGCGTTTGGGTGAGTGTGTTCAGCACAGCGGGTGATCGGCCCTCCATCAGGGCATCCTGGGGTGTGGCGGCGTTCATCATCTCCTGCACGCGGGCCAGGTGAGCCTGTGCCGCCCGCGGGGAGTACGGCTCTATAACACACACACACACACACACTGATTATAATCAGGCCGTTCTCCAGCTCCACTGACCTGTCTATGCGTCTCATCTTGTAAGACGGTGATTTTTCCAGTGAGCAATACGATTATCTATTCAATCCTCTACTTTCCCACATGACTCATAATGAGTGTCATGTGACTCACTCGGCTTTAACGGTTTACAGTGAAATCAAGAAGTTGCAAAACCTGTATAGCAAAAAAAAAACACTGATCCCTGTGAAAGTTCTGACTGAAACCGGCTCACACTGGCTCTGGAATGGGGTCGCTGGCCCAACCTGGCTATACTGGTCAAACTTGAACTGGTCAACCTTGAACTGGTCAACCTTGAACTGGTCAACCTTGAACTGGTCAAACTCGCTCAAACTGACCTGTACATGGAACTGGTCCAGCCGAAGCCGGCCTGACTGAGACCATCAGTAAACCACCAATGAGCTTTCAGTGGTTTCTGATCACTGGATCATTAATGTTAACTAAATGTTTCTGTTAAAGTAAAACGGTTACACTTTATTTCGATAGTCCACTTTAAACATTCTACTAACTATAAGTAACTTTGCAACGACATGTCAACTAACTGTCATTAGAGTATTAGTTGACTGTCAGTAGACTGGTAGGTTATGGTTAGGTGTTAGGTATCGGGTTTGTAGAATAAGTTGAATTGTAGTTGCCAAGTTACTTATAGTCAGTAGAATGTCTGTTGGGGGACCAACAAAATAAAGTTTTCATAAATATTAAGCAGACAGTCTACAAATACTCTAATGACAGTTAGTTGACATGTAGTTGCAAAGTTACTTATAGTTAGTAGAATGTCTAAAGTGGACTATCAAAATAAAGTGTTACCAGTAAAACTATTAAACATCATTTTCTGTTATTGAAATACTTAATACATGATAAAAATATATAAAACATATCCACACACCGATCAGGCATAACATTGTGACCTAATATTGTGTTGGTCGCCCTTTTGTCGAGGCATGGACTCCTCTAGACCCCTGAAGGTGTGCTGTGGTATCTGGCACCAAGATATTAGCAGCAGATCCTTTAAGTCCTGTAAGTTGTGAGGTGGGGCCTCCATGGATCGGACTTGTTTGTTCAGCTCATCCCACAGATGCTCGATTGGATTGAGATCCGGCCATCCACGAAATTCATCAGACCAGGCCACCTTCTTCCATTGCTCCGTGGTCCAGTTCTGATGCTCACGGGCCACTGTTGGTGCTTTGGGCGGGGTCAGGGGTCAGCATGGGCACCCTGACTGGTCCATACCCTGTGGCCGGTTCTCCACTGGTCCTCCATGACCCTGTGGCCGGTTCTCCACTGGTCCTTCATGACCCTGTGGCCGGTTCTCCACTGGTCCTTCATGACCCTGTGGCCGGTTCTCCACTGGTCCTTCATGACCCTGTGGCCGGTTCTCCACTGGTCCTCCATGACCCTGAGGCCGGTTCTCCACTGGTCCTCCATGACCCTGTGGCCGGTTCTCCACTGGTCCTTCATGACCCTGTGGCCGGTTCTCCACTGGTCCTTCATGACCCTGTGGCCGGTTCTCCACTGGTCCTTCATGACCCTGTGGCCGGTTCTCCACTGGTCCTTCATGACCCTGTGGCCGGTTCTCCACTGGTCCTCCATGACCCTGCAGCCGGTTCTCCAGTGGTCCTTCATGACCCTGTGGCCGGTTCTCCACTGGTCCTCCATGACCCTGTGGCTGGTTCTCCACTGGTCCTCCATGACCCTGTGGCCGGTTCTCCACTGGTCCTTCATGACCCTGTGGCCGGTTCTCCACTGGTCCTTCATGACCCTGTGGCCGGTTCTCCACTGGTCCTTCATGACCCTGTGGCCGGTTCTCCACTGGTCCTTCATGACCCTGTGGCCGGTTCTCCACTGGTCCTCCATGACCCTGAGGCCGGTTCTCCACTGGTCCTCCATGACCCTGTGGCCGGTTCTCCACTGGTCCTTCATGACCCTGTGGCCGGTTCTCCACTGGTCCTTCATGACCCTGTGGCCGGTTCTCCACTGGTCCTTCATGACCCTGTGGCAGGTTCTCCACTGGTCCTTCATGACCCTGTGGCCGGTTCTCCACTGGTCCTCCATGACCCTGCAGCCGGTTCTCCAGTGGTCCTCCATGACCCTGCGGCCGGTTCTCCACTGGTCCTCCATGACCCTGTGGCCGGTTCTCCACTGGTTCTTCATGACCCTGTGGCCGGTTCTCCACTGGTCCTCCATGACCCTGAGGCCGGTTCTCCACTGGTCCTTCATGACCCTGTGGCCGGTTCTCCACTGGTCCTCCATGACCCTGTGGCCGGTTCTCCACTGGTCCTTCATGACCCTGTGGCCGGTTCTCCACTGGTCCTTCATGACCCTGTGGCCGGTTCTCCACTGGTCCTTCGTGACCCTGTGGCCGGTTCTCCACTGGTTCTTCGTGACCCTGTGGCCGGTTCTCTACTGGTTCTTCATGACCCTGTGGCCGGTTCTCCACTGGTCCTTCATGACCCTGTGGCCGGTTCTCCACTGGTCCTTCATGACCCTGTGGCCGGTTCTCCACTGGTTCTTCATGACCCTGTGGCCGGTTCTCCACTGGTTCTTCATGACCCTGTGGCCGGTTCTCCACTGGTCCTTCGTGACCCTGTGGCCGGTTCTCCAATGGTCCTTCATGATCCTGTGGCCGGTTCTCCACTGGTCCTTCATGATCCTGTGGCCGGTTCTCCACTGGTTCTTCATGACCCTGTGGCCGGTTCTCCACTGGTCCTCCATGATCCTGTGGCCGGTTCTCCACTGGTTCTTTATGACCCTGTGGCCAGTTCTCCACTGGTTCTTCATGACCCTGTGGCCGGTTCTCCACTGGTCCTCCATGACCCTGTGGCCGGTTCTCCACTGGTCCTTCATGATCCTGTGGCCGGTTCTCCACTGGTTCTTCATGACCCTGTGGCCGGTTCTCCACTGGTCCTTCATGATCCTGTGGCCGGTTCTCCACTGGTTCTTCATGACCCTGTGGCCAGTTCTCCACTGGTTCTTCATGACCCTGTGGCCGGTTCTCCACTGGTCCTTCATGATCCTGTGGCCGGTTCTCCACTGGTTCTTCATGACCCTGTGGCCAGTTCTCCACTGGTTCTTCATGACCCTGTGGCCGGTTCTCCACTGGTCCTCCATGACCCTGAGGCCGGTTCTCCACTGGTCCTTCGTGACCCTTTGGCCGGTTCTCCACTGGTTCTTCATGACCCTGTGGCCGGTTCTCCACTGGTCCTCCATGACCCTGTGGCCGGTTCTCCACTGGTCCTCCATGACCCTGTGGCCGGTTCTCCACTGGTTCTTCTTGACCCTGTGGCTGGTTCTCCACTGGTCCTTCCTTGAGCACTTTTGATAGAGACTGACCACTGCAGACCGGGAACACTCCACAAGAGCTGCAGTTTTGGAGATGCTCTGACCCAGTCGTCACAATCTGGCCCTTGTCAAACTCGCTGAAATCCTTACGCTTGCCAATTTTTCCTGCTTCTAACCTGAGGACCCTGAGGACTAAATGTTCACTTGCTGCCTAATATGTCCCACCCACTAACAGGAGATCATCAGTGTTATTGTCGGTCATAATGTTATGCCTGATCACTGTATATATATATATATATATATATATATATATATATATATATATATATATATATATATATATATATATATATATATATATATATATATATATATATATATATACATACAGTGAGGAAAATAAGTATTTGAGCACTCTGCTATTTTGCAAGTTCTCCCACTTAGAAATCATTGAGGGGTGTTAATTTGTCATCGTAGGTGCATGTCCACTGTGAGACATAATCAAAAAAAAAAAATCCAGAAATCACAATGTATGATTTTTTAACTATTTATCTGTATGATACAGCTGCAAATAAGTATTTGAACACCTGAGAAAATCAATGTTAATATTTGGTACAGTAGCCGTTGTTTAAAATTCCAGAGGTCAAACGTTTCCTGTAGTTTTTCAGCAGGTTTGCACTGCAGGAGGGATTTTGGCCCACTTCTCCACACAGATCTTCTCTAGATCAGTCAGGTTTCTGGCCAGAGTTTGAGCTCCTCCAAAGATTCTCTATTGGGTTTAGGTCTGGAGACTGGCTAGGCCACACCAGAACCTTGATTTGGTTCTTACAGAGCCACTCCTTGGTTATCCTGACTGTGTGCTTCGGGTCATTGTCATGTTGGAAGACCCAGCCTCGACCCATCTTCAATGCTCTCACTGAGGGAAGGAGGTTGTTCCCCAAAATCTGGCAATACATGGCCCCGGTCATCCTCTCCTTAATACAGTGCAGTCGCCCTGTCCCATGTGCAGAAAAACACCCCCACAGCATGATGCTGCCACCCCCATGCTTCACAGTAGGGATGGTGTTCTTGGGATGGTACTCATCATTCTTCTTCCTCCAAACACGTTTAGTGGAATTATGACCAAAAAGTTATATGTTGGTCTCATCTGACCACATGACTTTCTCCAATGACTCCTCAGGATCCTCCAAATGGTCATTGGCAAACTTAAGACGGGCCTGGACATGTGCTGGTTTAAGCAGGGGAACCTTCCGTGCCATGCATGATTTCATTAGTGTATTACCAACAGTAACCTTGGAAACGGTGGTCCCAGCTCTTTTCAGGTCATTGAGCAGCTCCTCTCGTGTAGTTCTGGGCTGATTTCTCACCTTTCTTAGGATCATTGAGACCCCACGAGGTGAGATCTTGCATGGAGCCCCAGTCCGAGAGAGATTGACAGTCATGTTTAGCTTCTTCCATTTTCTAATGATTGCTCCAACAGTGGACCTTTTTTCACCAAGCTGCTTGGCAATTTCCCAGTAGCCCTTTCCAGCCTTGTGGAGGTGTACAATTGTGTCTCTAGTGTCTTTGGACAGCTCTTTGGTCTTGGCCATGTTAGTAGTTTGAGTCTTACTGATTGTATGGGGTGGACAGGTGTCTTTATGCAGATAACCACCTCAAACAGGTGCATCTAATTTAGGATAATAAATGGAGTGGAGGTGGACATTTTAAAGGCAGACTAACAGGTCTTTGAGGGTCAGAATTCTAGCTGATAGACAGGTGTTCAAATACTTATTTGCAGCTGTATCATACAAATAAATAGTTAAAAAATCATACATTGTGATTTCTGGATTTTTTTTTTAGATTATGTCTCTCACAGTGGACATGCACCTACGATGACAATTTCAGACCCTCCATGATTTCTAAGTGGGAGAACTTGCAAAATAGCAGGGTATCCAAACACTGTATGTATATATATATATTAAATAAATTAAGAATATATTTGTGCAATTTGGCAATATCTAGCCAAACAACCAAAACATTCTCCACCAAATGTGTAATTATATGTGTAAGTCTATTAGAAGTGAACATGAAGGAATGGAAGATCCTGCCGCTTACCTTCCACTAAACGGAGAGTGACTCCAGCTTTGAAGCCCTTGAGGTCCTGGAGCTCAGTCATGGGGTCAAGGGTCACACCTGAAAGGGCCAGAGCGATAGATGTGCGAGGTGCCACCTCCTCCCGGCCCAGGACGGTCATGATGGCATCCTGGACCAGCCAGAATCCATGAACCTGCGGAGAACAGACCGACATTAATCCAGGGCTTTGCATGTTTGATGTTCTGTTGACAGATATATTTGCATTTCTGATCTGCCCAATCGTGACTCCTCATGTTGAGCTTCTTACACCCAACGGTCACAAACGTCCTCCATTAGTGGAGTGACCAGCTCACCTGCAGCTCAAAGGGCTCGACTCCTGCACCCTGAATCTTCACAGGAAACGACCCGTCATCCTCTTTTCTGCTTACAGCCGCTTTTCTCCCGTTCTCTGAACCGGAGACGTCTGTGGAGAGAAAGCAGTTGAAGGAGTAAAGCGGTGAAGGGATAAAGCGGTGAAGAGGTAAAGCGTTCCTCACTGGAGCTCAGAATGTGCTTCAGGCCAACACTAGAGTTACATAAGAGTTCGGTCGGAGAGTGAGGAAATCTGTCCCAATGCCACGACAGAAACTGAAGAACAATAAAGCTTTTCCAACCCAGAGTCCACCAACTCCATAATCACTCCATAATACCACTATATAATATACCACTATAAAATACCACTACACAATACCACTATATTCCACAATACCACTATACAATACCACTATAAAATACCACTATAAAATACCACTATACAATACCACTATATAATACCACTATATAATACCACTATATTCCACAATACCACTATAGAATACCACTATACAATACCACTATATAATACCACTATAAAATACCACTATAAAATACCACTATATAATACCACTATATTCCACAATACCACTATAGCATACCACTATACAATACCACTATATAATACCACTATATAATACCACTATATAATATTCCACTATACAATACCACTATAAAATACCACTATAGAATACCACTATACAATACCACTATACAATACCACTATATAATATTCCACTATACAATACCACTATAAAATACCACTATAGAATACCACTATATAATACCACTATATAATATTCCACTATACAATACCACTATATTCCACAGTACCACTATACAATACCACTATATAATACCACTATATTCCACAATACCACTATAGAATACCACTATACAATACCACTATATTCCACTATATAATATACCACTATACAATACCACTATACAATACCACTATATAATATACCACTATACAATACCACTATACAATACCACTATATAATACCACTATATAATACCACTATACAATACCACTATATAATATACCACTATACAATACCACTATATAATACCACTATATAATACCACTATATTCCACAGTACCACTATATAATACCACTATATTCCACAATACCACTATAGAATACCACTATACAATACCACTATATAATATTCCACTATACAATACCACTATATTCCACAATACCACTATATAATACCACTATACAATACTATATAATACCATTATATAATATACCACTATATAATATACTATATAATACCACTATATTCCACTATATAATATACCACTATATAATACACTATATAATACCACTATATTCCACTATATAATATACCACTATATTATATACCACTATATAATATACCACTATATAATACCACTATATAATATACCACTATATAATACCACAATATTCCACTATATAATATACCACTATATAATACCACAATATTCCACTATATAATATACCACTATATAATACCACAATATTCCACTATATAATATACCACTATATAATACCACAATATTCCACTATATAATATACCACTATATAATACCACTATATAATATACCACTATATAATACCACAATATTCCACTATATAATATACCACTATATAATACCACTTTATTCCACTATATAATATACCACTATATAATACCACTGTATTCCACTATATAATACCACTATATAATACCACTATATAATACCACTACACACCTTATGATACCTTTGAGTGCTATAGAGATACTATGGTGATCATTTAAAGGTGAACTATGTAGGATTTTTGCAGTAAAATATCCAGAAACCACTAGGCCAGTGTTATATATTTTGTTCAGTTGAGTACTTAGAATATCCCAAATGTTTTCAACTATTTGTAAATCGTGAGAAATTGCTATTTTAACCAAGGAACCGGGACGTGTGAGCTATCCGTGTGAGGGAGTCGCCTGTCGATTGCGTCATATCTGCGTTATCCTCGGTTTCCGGTTTTATTCAGTGAAACACTTTACTCTCACTGCAGTGTGAACAAGTGTCATAGCAGCCGCCGAACGAACGTCATAACTTCCTTTTCAACACACTCAGATATATCTAATACGATAAACAGAGTTGCGTTACCTCATACTCATGACTGGAAAAGAGGAAGTGGCGCCGGCAGCCGTGTCAAAATAAAAGTCCCGCCGGCGACTATGCCATAATAACAGTCCCGCTCTTCAATCGCTCCTGCGGCCTTGCTCAGCTCCACAACACTCGGTCCTGCTCTGCTTCACTACAGTAATGTTAATAATCGCATACATGAACATGATTTCTGCCCGAGTCCTATCCTGACTGTTTTCCACCGGCTGTGAGGTGAAGACCACATGTCCCAAGATTCTGCGCCAAAACGTGGCGTCATCAAACTACGCCTTTGTTTTGAACAGGCGACCTCTAGTGGACGGAAAAGTTACATAGTGTAGCTTTAATACTATTGTAAACAGTAATTCAAACAGTCACAATGCATCTACAAAGCAACACATTTTTCTACGAAACAAATTTCTAGCATTTAGATTTTTAGGATGATGAGAAACAGTCGCAGGTGTCCAGAATATAATCCCAGTATAACTGTGTGATGGGAATCATCTGACATCCCTAACTCAGAGCCAAAGCTCTCCGTCTCTGGTGTTGGGTTCGTCTCTAATAGCAGCAAGACTCAGCTTGATGTGCAGGAGCTTGTCCAGACATCTTCCCAAGCTCCCGCTGGCGAGTGAAGCAGTGTATGCTAATCCAGCACTTCAGCTGAGACAGGACATCATGAGGCCGAGGAGCTCACACACACCTCACACACACTCACACACACTCTTCTACAGCACTGAGGCTGCTGCTCCAGCTGTGGGTCAGAGGTCAGAGCTCAACCGATCTGATCTGTGGTTATGAAGGAATGCTCATCACGGAGAAACGTGTTCAGTGGAACTGGGTGTGCACTTTAACCATTATCCCTGAATTCATCTACAATATTTAATAAGCACAGTACGGTCGGGCGGGGGTGCAGTTTTATGAATGATGAGAATCAGCAGAAAGTGTGTTTGGACCTGTCAGTCCGTGTGAGGATCACTAGCTCAACTCCTGCACTAGCTCACACACCTTCTTATCAGACTCATGAACTCATTTAACTCATCTCTCAGCGGCCAATACAGGCTCACCAAACACACCGTCATAACATCTCTTTCTGATCATATTATAATATATAATGCATGTGTATATTATTGTATATAATTATTCTTATATATATATTATTTATATGATTAATCGCAGTACGTTTTGGGAGTTCATTTTTAGTCCATCTCTGCAAAACAGACTTCAGGATGGACTAAAATGAACTCCCAAAACGTACTGCCAGATTCTGGAAGATGAATTCTTCAAACAGTTGTACTAGAGGATGTGGTGCTGGTCCTTCAAGAGTCACTCTCAACCTATCTGTCCATAAAGCCTATAAAAAAACCTTCTTCATGTATTTTACAACACTTCAGCTTGTGATTCTTATCTAGTGGGGGTCATTTTTTAGGATTCTTTACCTAACTGAAGTCTCTGAGATCCTGACACCTTCACTTCTGGAGACTCCAGGTAGGTTGCAGCTCTGGAAAATGGTGGCGCTGGAGACTAGAGGGTTCCTGATGGTTTCACCCTTAATTCTTCACCTTAATTCTTCATTCTTTTGCAGTTAACAGGTGTCTTTTCTTCACCACCTGTTTTTTTCTGACCCTGCTGACCCAACGAGCATTTCACTGTCCAATGGTCACGCCTTAACTGCAATGTCTAGTATTGCATTAGTATTGCATCCTTCTCATGGGCATTTAATACTTTTTGACTTTTCAGTCTGAGTTAAATCTCTTTTTTGGCTCAATTTATCTGTAAAAGAAAACATGCCTAATAATTCTGCACACCTGAATATAAGGTGATTTTCATTTCCAGCCTTCATGAACAATTATATATCACTTATACATTATTAAATACTAAATCAATAGTAGTTATTAGGATTACTGTGGTTTGGAATTGGTCAAATGTGCCTGGAAAAAAAATATGATCAGAAAATCAACGTGCCTAATAATTCTGCACTCCCTGTATATATATATATATATATATATATATATACACACACACACACACACTCTTTCTCACTCTCTCTCTCTCACACACACACACAGACATTCAGACACACAAACGTCTCACACACACACACACACACACACACACACACTGCCACTGCCCCTGCCCCTAAACCTACCCATCACAGGAGACTGCGCAGTTCACTTTCTGTGAAAAAAACTCATTCTGTGATTTATAAGCATTTTGAATAGTGAGGACATGGGGAACGTCCTCATATTTCACCTTCTTTTTGTAATACCCATGTCATTATACACATTTGTGTCCTGATATTTCACAAAAACATGCCCACACACACACACACACACACACACACACTCACACACAACCACACTCACACACACACACTCACACAATCACACTCACACACACAAAAAATATTCAGACATACAAATGTCTCACACGCACACACACACACACACACACACAAAATCACACACAAACGTCACACACACTCTTAAACTCACAAACTTATAGGAGAGAGCGGGGCACAACCTAACGCTTTTTGACTTTCTCAGTTTGTGTAAATCCTCTTGGGGTTCAGAGTATTTATTGTTTCACACATTAATTGCACGCATGTCTAGTACAATTATGTGGTTTTGTTTAATTAATACAGTGTATAATTTTTTCCTGATTTACCCCGAAAGAATGGAAGTGAAGTGTGACAACATGCCCCATAGGTGGAGGACATTATAACATGAGCAAATAACAGCTTAAAATCTTACCTGATAGAATCCAAAAAATATCCAAGACAAACTAAAATATTTTGTCAACAAAATATAATTATTAACTTTTTTAAATAAAATAATGGCATTTTTAAATCATTAAACATACACTCATTTTTGAGTTTGACAACCAACACATCACTTAATACAGCTAAACAGTTCAAAACATAATAATAATGAATAATTTCTGAACATTAACTCTCAGTCATTATTCACCCTTTTCTCGTGGTTTCTCAAAATAATTCATAAAAGTATAGAATATAATAGCGTATTTCTAATAGGGGCTGATTGTAACGCAGTGTTAACACACACACACCACCTGCACAACTGATGTAAATCACAGCTCATGTCTTCTAGATCCACATTAAACAACATCTCAACTGTTCAATAACTGATATTAGATTACAATATTATCAGATTTGTCTTATGTTAAATAAACACAAAAAAACAGAGATGAAAACTAAACTGAAGTAAGAAATGTACTTTTGCTATGGTTAAATACATGTTCAGTGATATCTTCCAGAGATTTGTTAATTTTGGCGCTATTTTTTCTCTAAATAATGTTGATATGGCAACTAGTAAATACAGTGTCGTCATTCTGGTATGTGTGGAAAGGGTTAAAACATGCGTGTTACATCTAACCCCGCGTTAGGTTGTGCCCCGCGCTCCCCTATATATATATATATAATATAGAGCTGTCAAATCGATTGATCGCAATTAATTGCATCAAACATAAAAGTTTTTTGTTTATATAATGTGTGTGTGTGTATACACACAGACATGCACTCACATAATATATACACACACACACACATATATTATATAAACAAACTTGTATGGTACATGCGGTTAATCATATAAATAATATATATAATAAAATTACATACAATAAAATACATCTATATATATATATATACAAACAAAAGTAGAATTTATACAATATATAATTTATACCAATATATATATAACATTATTTCAATTTCAGTCATTATAAAAGTGTGCTTATAATCGTCATGAGAACAGTATTGCAATGCCGAACACATTAATGGTCCTGAAATCGGCTTAATCTTCTTCAAGACAAAAAGTTTAACAAATAAATAAATAAATTAATAAATAAATAAATAACGTGTAGTTCTGGTCAGCTGTTAAACTTTTCTTTACTCTTTAAACTAAAACTAAGACAAAGGGCCACAGGCTTCAAACCCAGCCCAGATCTAAACACCACACCGAGGAACGATTTGAAGAGTTTATGGGATACACAAGTGTTAAAGGTTATGATGAACACCTCATCATCATCATCCTCAACAAGTGTGTCGTGCTCGTGACGTAACATGCGCTCGCCCGAGAGGAGCGCGCTCCTGAGGAAAGACAGGAATGTGTGTGTGAGTGTGTGTGTGTGTGTGAGATCGGAATCTCACAGATGAGCGTCTTTAGCTTTAACGTGTGTGTGGAGTGGGAGGACGCATATATCAGGAGGTCAAAGGTAGAGGCTGGTGTTTGTTTTGCTGCGAGAGAAAGTTCCATTGTAAAGTGCAGAACTGTACATGTAAAGCCAGCTGCTCGTGTTTCTTCTGTTCTAATGCATTCTGCCGTTTTCTAACTAAAGAGCAGAAGAGAGAGATTGATCCAGAGCGGCAGGAAAACATCAGGAAGAAGTGGAGAGAGGGAGGAGACAGAGCCACTCTTACCCATAGTCCTCTTCTCTCCGCTGGCTTTCTTCACGGCGTCCCTCATGTCTCTCGGTAGCTGCTGGTTTGGTCTTTTCGTCGGACACTCTTCCTGTTTTGTGCAGTGTGTGTGTGTGGAGCTGTCAGGTGTGACTGACCCAACACGTCTTTTGAGTTTCTTGTTCCCTCGGCCACTCCTTCCAGAGCTGGCAGCGGCTCCTCTCCTTCCTCTCGGCCCGCAGCGGCGCGTCTCTCTGGGCGTGCCCGAGTCAGGAGCGCCGCCCTCCCCATCCGACTTCCCCGAGGGCAGGGAGGGATCCTACACACACTCCCACACACACACTCTCACTGTTTTCATGTTTTTTGGGGACTGTTCATAATGGTGTTTATACTGTACAAACTGCAGAGGTGGACAAAGTACTCAAATCCATTACTTGAGTAAAAGTAAAAGTAGGCTACTACTGGTCAAATATTACTCTGTTACAAGTGAAAGTTGTAAAAACTGATTTTTACTTAAGTGAAAGTACAGAAGTACTTGCTTTTAAAGTACTTAAGTATCAAAAGTAAATTTCCTTTTTTATGTCAACGCATTATTTTATTGTTACATTGTTGTATGAATGCACACACTGTGCCATCACGCTGGTTTATTCTCTTCTCTTACACTAAACATCACAGAAAACGTTCAGCATTTTCACACACACACACACACACACACACACACACACTTGCCATGGAAATAATAAAATCTTAATACTCCTACACTGAAAATGATAATAAAAGGACTTCTGTCTTGTTTCCTGTCCAAATATAAAAAAAAAATCTTAAATCAACAAAAAAGGCAAAACAAGCACGATGATCTGCCAGTGTGGTGAGAAAAATCATTTTAATTCAAATGGAAACATTATTTTTCTTCCCCACTGGCAGATCATTGGGTTCATTCTCATGTCATTTTATCAATAAATGCATCTTCATTTCAGACATTTGAGATATTTGGTCTGAACAGAAAGCACTGAAGCATGTTCTGCAGTGTAAAACTAGATGAAAGGTAAATGAGAAACATGCTTTGAATCGTCATGGAAATGTCATTGCAAAAAACTAAAATCTTAATGGTCCGAAAAAGAAAATCTGAAAAATGAAAGTTAGAACAAATTGTGGGTTATGAAATATGATCTGAAAATGTTGTAAGATTCTCCAGATGACTAAAAAATGACTCCCGACGCCTCTCAGCTCTGGTGAAGTGTTTGCGTTAAGGCCTCGGCCTCACACACACACACACACACACACACACACACACACACACACACACACACACACTGTTTTCATGTTTTTTGGGGACTGTTCATAATGATGTTTATACTGTACAAACTGCAGAGGTGGACAAAGTACTCAAATCCATTACTTACTCCATTACCACTGGTCAAATATTACTCAGTTACAAGTGAAAGTTGTAAAAACTGATTTTTACTTAAGTAAAAGTACTTCAGTATCAAAGGTAAATTTCCTTTTTTATGTCAACGCATTATTTTATTGTATGAATGCATTATTGTATTTATATTTTATTGTCTGTGCCATCACGCTGGTTTAAGTATATTCTCTTCTCTTACACTAAACCTATCACAGAAAACTTTCAGCATTTTTACACACACACACACACAATTGCCATGAAAAAAATTCTCATACACTGCAAATGATAAAAAAATAACTTCTGTCTTGTTTCCAGTCCAAATATCTAAAGATTCTTAAATTAACAAACAAATAAAACAGGCAAAACAAGCACAGTGATCTGCCAGTGTGGTGAGAAAAATCATTTTAATTCAAGTGGAAACATTTTTCTTCCCCTGTTCATTCTCATGTCATTTTATCTATAAATGCATCTTCATTTCAGACATTTGAAATATTTGAGATATTTTGGACTGGAAAGCAAACACTAAAGCATGTTCTGCAGTGTAAAACTATAGATGAAGGTAAATGAGAAACATGCTTTGAATCGTCATGGAAATGTCATTGCAAAAAACTAAAATCTTAATGGCCCTAAAATAGAAAGAAAAAATTTTCTTGAAGAAAAAAAATGAAAGTTAGAACAAATTGTGGGTTATGAAATATGACCTAAAAATGTAAGATTCTCCAGATGACTGCCCACGCCTCTCAGCTCTGGTGAAGTGTTTGCTTTAAAGGGATAGTTCACCCAAAAAATAAAGTTCTGTCATAATTTACTCACCCTCAAGTTGTTCCAAACCTGTATGAGTTTCTTTGTTCTGTTGAACACAAAATAAGATATTTAGAATAATGTTTGTGACAAAGCAGAGAGAGCAACCATTGACTACTATAGTAGGGAAAAATACTCTGCTTGGTCACAAACATTATTCTAAATATCTTATTTTGTGTTCAACAGAACAAAGAAACTCATACAGGTTTGGAACAACTTGAGGGCGAGTAAATGATGACAGAACTTTAATTTTTGGGTGAACTATCCCTTTAAGGCCCCGGCCTCACACACACACACACACGTACACACGTGAGCTCAGATACACTTCAGGCCATGCACACCTCACTTATCTAACATCCCAGCAGCGTCTCACACATTCTGGTGTTTTGCATCCCACAGCTACGGTGGCCCAGTAGTGCACAACTGATGTGAGCCACACGAGCAGCGCTTGAGTGGACGTCTCTCACACACACACGCACACACACCACCCCAAAGTGACTCAGATGTAATGCAGTTCCCTCAGCAGCTCACCGGACGGGCCGTGTCAGGAAACACTCAAGATCTCGACTGAACTCTTACAGCTGAAGTAACATCAGGCACTTCTAAACTACACAAGCACACACACTACTGTATGCTTCCTTAGGACAAACAGAGAAGACACGATTTAAGCTATAGATAGTAGACATCTTACACACACACACACACACACACACACACACACACACACACACACACACACACACACACACACACACACACACACACACACACACACACACACCCTCTTTCTCTCACACACACACACACACACCCTCTTTCTCTCACACACACACAGACACACTCTCTCTCTCACACTCACACACACACACACACACACACACACACACACACTCTCTCTCTCTCACACACACTCTTACACACTCGCACAAACACACTCTCTCACACACTCTCTTACACTCACTCGCACTCTCTCACACACACACACACTCACTTACACACAGAGTCAGTCACACACACTCACACTCTCTCTCTCTCTCACACACACACTCACTCACTCACACTCTCTCTCTCTCACACACACACACACACTCTGAACTGTTAGAGGTCGATCACAGTATGACTGACGCGCTGCTGTGGGCAAACACTCTGCAGTGATAAAGGAGCGCAGACATCATGGAGACACGAGGTGCTTTAAAAAAGGGTTTTATTTGTTCTGATCATTTACAGAAGACGCCTCAGGAGACGCTGGCATCGCTTCATCTGTCATCAACTCATCCATGAGGCCCGAGCAGGAACATCCTGTTCATGAAGAGTCTCACACGCGTGTCCTGCTGTGCTGGTCCAACAGGTCAGAGGTCACGTGTCAGATGGGTGGCCAGATTTTACTGACCTCTGTGTGAAGAGACTCTGGGATCCACTGACAGTACGCAGACCTCAGATCTACAGGGAGAGGATGAAGACAGCGGCTCATTCAGACGATTGAGACTCATCAGCTGTGATGTTAAACACACACACACACACACACTACCGTCCAGATGTCTGGGGTCAGGGTTAAAGGGTTAGTTCACCCCATGATTTACTCTCCCTCAGCTCATCCTCAGTGTATTAGGGCTGGTTATAGACACAGATTTCACAATTCGGTTCGATATGATTCAATATGGATTATTGTGGATATACAGGTGCTGGTCATATAATTAGAATATCATCAAAAAGTTGATTTATTTCACTAATTCCATTCAAAAAGTGAAACTTGTATATTATATTAATTCATCACACACAAACTGATATATTTCACATGTTTATTTCTTTTAATTTTGATGATTATAACTGACAACTAAGGAAAATCCCAAATTCAGTATCTCAGAAAATTAGAATATTACTTAAGACCAATACAAAGAAATTATTTTTAGAAATCTTGGCCAACTGAAAAGCATGAGCATGTCCAGCACTCAATACTTTGGTGTGTCTGGCACAGATGTTCTATGGGGTTAAGGTCAGGTGAGTTTTCTGGCCAATGAAGAACAGGGATACCATGGTCCTTAAACCAGGCACTGGTTGCTGTGGCTCTGTGTGCTGGTCCCAGTCCTATTGGAAAATGAAATCTGCATCTCCATAAAGTTGGTCAGCAGCAGGAAGCATGAAGTGCTCTAAAACCTCCTGGTATACGGCTGTGTTGACCTCTGACCTCAGAAAACACAGTGGACCAACACCAGCAGATGACATGGCACCCCAAACCATCACTGACTGTGGAAACTTTACCCTGGAGCTCAAGCATGTGGATTGTGTGTCTCTCCTCTCTTCCTCCAGACTCTGGGACCCTGATTGACTTCATCAGAGAACATAACTTTGGCCACTCAGCAGCCGTCCAGTCCTGTCTGTCTTTAGCCCAGGAGAGACGCTTCTGACGTTGTCTGTTGGTCAAGAGTGCGACAGCTGAAACCCATGTCTTTCATACGTCTGTGTGTAGTGGTTCTTGAAGCACTGACTCCAGCTGCAGTCCACTCTTTGTGAATCTCCCCCACATTTTTGAATGGGTTTTGTTTCACAATCCTCTCCAGGGTGTGGTTATCCCTATTGCTTCTACACTTTTTTCTAGCACATCTTTTCCTTCCCTTCTCCTCTCTATTAATGTGCTTGGACACAGAGCTCTGTGAACAGCCAGCCTCTTTTGCAATGACCTTTTGTGTCTTGCCCTCCTTGTGCAAGGGGTCAAAGGTCGTCTTCTGGTCAGCTGTCAGGTCCGCAGTCTTCCCCATAATTGTGTCGCCTACAGAACTAGACTGAGAGACCATTTAAAGGCCTTTGCAGGTGTTTTGAGTTCATCAGCTGATTAGAGTGTGGCACCAGGTGTCTTCAATATTCAACCTTTTCACAATATTCTAATTTTCTGAGATACTGAATTTGGGATTTTCCTTAGTTGTCAGTTATAATCATCAAAATTAAAAGAAATAAACGTTTGAAATATATCAGTCTGTGTGTAATGAATGAATATAATATACAAGTTTCACTTTTTGAACAAATTCGTGAAATAAATCAACTTTTTGATGATATTCTAATTATATGACCAGCACCTGTATATATATATATATAAACATTCTAGAGGCAGGCACTAGGACCTGGAGGAGTCCGGAGTTACTAGTGTCTCTCTGCGGCTGAAACACTGATTGAGTGATTATACGTCATGTGATGCAGATTTCTGTGAGTTGTACTTTATCTTTTAACACTTTCAGATGCTCATTTTTATTTGGCGCTGTAACTGATATTAACCTCTTAACCTCTGCCCTGATCAGGAATGACATCATCATGTATATACTTTAAATATTAAATGTCTGTGTAGGAGCTCTGACCTCTGACCTCATCAAAGCTTAGAGTCTCTATACTTTCTGCAGATGTGCATCACTTTGGCATTAGTTTTACACACAGTCACTTATTTACACTAAATTACTCTGTGACTATTTCCTCCTGGATGTGTCCGACCCAAATGTAAAAGAAAAGCATCCCACACACACACACACACACACACACACACACACACACATAAAGCACTTCATAAAGCACTGCTAAAAGTGATGAACATGTGAGTATGTGTCGTCTGAGCTGTAATAAATCCCCAAAAAAGAGGCGCTTTTTGATTGTTTGGTTATAAATTGATTGTTGAAAGTGTGTGACTCAGGCCCTGTGAGCTCTAGCACCCTGCAGACAGTTTGGGCTGTAAACACTAGATCACAGAAAACACTGGAGAAAGAGTTTACTGACACTGGATATTGTGTTTGTAACACAAGTGTCTGTAATCTCACATGACCCTTCTCTAATCATTCTCATATGAGTTATGATTATTATCAGTGTTGAGGACAGTTAAACTGATATATTTTCTTCAGGAATCAATGAATAGAAATGTCATTTGAAATATAATCTTTAGTGACATCATGAGTGTGTTCACGGTCCCGTTTGATCAGTTTAAAGCGTCTCTTCATTATGAGCGGTTGTGTGTTGTGTATCAGTGACTGTTGCCGGGTAAAACACAGTTCAACACAAAGCCTGGTTTTCCATCAAACGAACTCAAGAAAGGCTGATTCTCTCATTTTGTAGACACTCACATGTCTGATCTTTCCTCCACGCAGCTTCTAACGCCGTTCTGTTGTCCACGGTTTCTGTGGCCAGAGCCGTCAGAAGAACTTCAGTCCGCGGCTGCAGCCTGACACACACCAGCAGATCATCAACACACACACTTACACTACTAACTCTGTGTGTGTGTGTGTGTGTGTGTGTGTGTTTGAGTGAGTGTCTGAGTGTGTGTGTGCATGTGTGTGTGAGTGCGTGTGTGTGAGTGAGTGCGTGTGTGTGTGTGTGAGTGAGTGAGTGCGTGCGTGCGAGTGCATGTGAGCGCGTGTGTGTGAGTGTGCGAGCGCGTGTGTGTGAGTGTGCGCGAGTGCGTGTGTGTGAGTATGCGTGTGTTGGGGTGTGTGAGAGTGCATGCGTACGTGTGTGTGTGTGTGCGTGCGTGTGTGTGCGTGTGAGTGAGTGTGTGCATGTGTGTGAGTGCATGTGCGTGCGTGTGTGAGTGCGTGCGCGTGTGTGCGCGTGTTTGCGTGCGTGCGAGTGTGTGCATGTGTGTGAGTGCATGTGCGTGCGTGCGTGTGTGAGTGCGTGTGTGTGCGTGCATGTGTGTGCGTGCATGTGTGTGAGTGTGTGCATGTGTGTGAGTGCATGTGCGTGCGTGTGAGTGTGTGCATGTGTGTGAGTGCATGTGCGTGCGTGCGTGTGTGAGTGCGTGTGCATGTGCGTGCGTGAGTGCATGTGCGTGCGTGAGTGCATGTGCGTGCGTGTGTGCGCGTGCGTGCGTGTGTGCGCGTGCGTGCGTGAGTGCGTGTGTGTGCGTGCATGTGTGTGTGTGCATGTGTGTGAGTGCATGTGCGTGCGTGTGAGTGTGTGCATGTGTGTGAGTACGTGTGTGTGTGTGTGCATGTGTGTGAGTGCGTGTGTGAGTGCGTGTGTGCATGTGCGTGCGTGTGAGTGTGTGCATGTGTGTGAGTACGTGTGTGTGTGTGCATGTGTGTGAGTGCGTGTGTGAGTGCGTGTGTGCATGTGCGTGCGTGTGAGTGTGTGCATGTGTGTGAGTACGTGTGTGTGTGTGCATGTGTGTGAGTGCGTGTGTGAGTGCGTGTGTGCATGTGCGTGCGTGCGTGTGTGAGTGCGTGTGTGCATGTGCGTGCGTGAGTGCATGTGCGTGCGTGTGTGCGCGTGCGTGCGTGAGTGCGTGTGTGTGCGTGCATGTGTGTGAGTGCATATGTGTGAGTGTGTGCATGTGTGTGAGTGTGTGCATGTGTGTGAGTGCATGTGCGTGCGTGTGAGTGTGTGAGTGTGTGTGGGGTCTCACTTGGCCCATGTCTTCAACATGATGGAGGGTGATGACAGTAAACATGAGCTGAACTGCTGAATCTTAGGACAAACCTGCAGAAATTCATCCGGGAATAATTACACGCATCAAACACAGCAGAAGCATTCATTCTTTACCTCAGTTTATGAATATATTTAACATAAATATTATAAATAGTAATAATATTTCACAATATTACTGTTTTACTGTATTTCTGATCAAATAAACACAGCCCTGGTGAGCACTCACTCACTCACTCACACTCACTCACACTCACACTCACACTCACACTCACACTCACACTCACACTCACACTCACACTCACACTCACACTCACACTCTCACACTCACACTCACACACACACACTCACACACACACACACACACACACACAAATGTCACCTTGCCCTCGAGGAAAAACTTTGCAAACAGTTTGTAACGCTCAAGGCCCTCTGGGTAATCCATCTCAATGGAGGGAAGTTTCCAACTGACTCTGACTGCGGAGACAGACACACCCACATCATGAGACTGTTATTACACACACACACACGCATCATGTGACTATTACACACACACGCTGTCATCAAACGAGAGCGTCACTTTGAACTCTGGGACTGAGGACAGGAGGAAAGACGGCTGCTCTTACAGAAGGTGCTCTGCTGATGACACTTCACTCGGCCAATCAGTGGGCAGAACCAGGGGGCGGGGCTTTCCTCCGGAGCGCTGAAGTGACAGTACTGTGGGAGGAGCTTTGGGATCCATTCCGGCTGAACCGCACAAACGCCTGCAGCAAACACACACTCCAGCGTCACGATTCTGAACGGCTATTTCACACATTTAATTTTTTCAATTTTTTTCAAAGCATTTATTTCTAATTATTTTAGTAAATATTATGTAAAATAAATATAATTGCAGCGATTGTTATTTGTGTGTCATTTACATATTAAAATTAAATTAACTTCTGCTCACAAAGGCCAAAAGTTCATCAACAAGACTCTACTTTATTTCCGACTGTATTGAGACACCGTATAGACGTGTTCCTGCAGGATGAAACACACACACACACACACACACACACACACACCTCTCATGTACATCTTGGAGGTCTCCATTACTTCCTGATACACCACAAACTCTGGGAGTGTCTTGTGAAGGGCAGATGACGGGTGAATGAACACGGGGTCGTCCAGCAGAGGCGTCTGGACACACACACACACACACAGAGAAAACTGTGTAACGGTGAATTTAACAGCAGAGTCAGAAGTGAACCGGTGTGTGTGAGGCACCTTATAGCCGTTCCTCCATTTGGGGTCGAGCAGCTCCTCGGCCTGCACTCGTCTGGCCATGTGATCTCCTAAACCGGCCAATACCACCTGCCGTAAACACACCACCTGAGACTCTGTGGGAGGAGCCATCTTATGATCCACGAACACGCCAGCGTCAGAGCACACGGCATTCACTGAGAGAGAGAGGAGAGAGAGAGAGAGAGAGAGTGTGTGTGAGTGTGTGTGTGAGAGAGAGAGAGAGAGAGAGAGAGAGAGAGAGGAGTGTGTGTGAATGTGTGTGTGAGAGAGAGAGAAAGATAGAGAGGAGAGTGTGTGAGAGATAGAGAGAGAGAGAGTGTGTGTGTGAGAGAGAGAGAGAGGAGTGTGTGTGTGTGTGTGTGTGAGAGAGAGAGAGAGAGAGGAGTGTGTGTGTGTGTGTGTGTGAGAGAGAGAGAGAGAGGAGTGTGTGTGTGTGTGTGTGTGTGTGTGAGAGAGAGAGAGGAGT